>JAZKJV010011317.1:0-94322 GCA_037367405.1 Ottelia alismoides
TCGGAGAAACGGTAGAAAAAATATCTTTTAGAAGAATGCAACAAAGATAATGTGAAATTAAGATGTAAACAGTAACGGAGTAGCAAAAATGAATTGAATTTGAATCTTGATGGATTCAATTTGTTCACTAAACCCTGGTAGATCAGGTCTATTGAGTCTAGTCTATCATTCTAATAAAACGTTGGGTCTTTAGCACAAAAGTAGTTGTCTAGCAAGCATCATTAAGATCCTTTGCAGCTAGTTTTCAGAAAAATTATTTCCCGAATTATCTTGTATAAAAATTTCGGGTTGAGTTTTCTTTATGGGCATCACGCGTGGGGGGGGGGGGGGTAAAGTATCGCAGTTTTGCCTTGGCATCCTGATAGAGATTTGCCTCCTGGTAGGGTTTTGAAAACTATGGTTTTGTCACTGTGACATAATCATTGCCTCGGACTTTCACCAGCTTGTAAACAGTACCGTGAGTGTACAAGCTAATGGCTGAAAGCCTGAAATTCATGGCTTGCAATCCTCGAAAGCAGCTTGACTGACGAGAAGCGTTTACTGATTGACTGTAAGGAGCAATCCTACCTTGCAAAGCTTGAGGCCAGTTTGCACTCATGGATGGCTCTTTTAGATCAGATTTTGCCATATTTTGGCTACCTCAAGGACATATACTGAGCAAAGTATGCTAACCAACTAGACCAGATGAAGTTTGTTGGTCAAATGATGGTACCTTCTGTGATTACATTTTTCTTTCTTTTCTATTTAACCCTATAACATTTCTTTATTTTGTGCAGAATAGGTCAACAAGAACTTTGATCTGCAAGGAGTTTGGCTTCATTTAGTGAGTTTGAATGCACCTCTTCATCAACAACAACAAAACCTTTTTCCACAATTAAGTTTCGGTTCATTTAGGTAAGTTTGAATGCACATTGAATGAGTAAACTTTTAACTTGAAACTAACGAGATAGAAGAATACAATTAACACATAACGTGGAGCTTCTGACCCTGATTGCTAGGTCTAGTGTGAGTTAGCTTGGAAGTGATGAACTAGAAGAACACACAGGAAGCGTCACTTGGAATGTTCGACTCCTTACCATCAGGTCTAGTGTGTTGATCAGTTTGTAACTGATGGATCAGTTAACTTCTTTTCCTGTAAACCAATAAACTAATCTTAATGAGGTCGATTGTCCTTAGCAAAGAGACACCATCTGATGCTTTGCTTGGGATCTCCCCTTTTTGGCACTCACCCGTCTGCTCTGGGACCTCACAATTTTTCACGCTTGCAACACTTTTTGTGGTCACAAGATGCCATCATCTTCACTATCTGAGACCAAATCCTACTGTTGTTTTTAGCTTTGTTATAGCGAATGGATGATAGGTATTTGAGACATCTTCCACAAAAGGGTTGAATGGCAAGCATGTGGTGGGTACTCCATGGAGCTAATCAATGAATGTGGACCATCCTAAACATCAACACAACAAAGTTGTGGTCCTTGACTCTGTGGAGTATACATTATTGTTTCGAAAGGAGATTATCCCAGTTAACTAGTACATGGCTACTGAATAAATTGGGCAGGTATTTCCTTGTTTTCTTGACCTTTTGCTTACAGAAGCAGTATATTATTCCGCCAACCCACCCTCCTTCCCAGTCCCACCCAGACCTGATGAGTGCCATTGATGGTCAGTGCCCTCATCGTGAGCTTGTCGACGATGTCTCTAGTCACAAACCTTCCTTAACGATGCCCCACTGTTGTGAGCCCTTTGATTGTGGCCCTTAGCCGCGAGCTCCACAAACTCATTTGTTGTTGCCAGCAGTCATCTCAATCTCCATTTAGTGCACCATTGTTTTCGTCACAAGCTGTCATGTTCTTTACCATCTTTACTGATGTGTGCGCAATGGCATTCATACACAACATGACTGTGACACCTATGCATGATACATACCCTTGAGTACGTGCGGCATGTATAATGTAGCGCGAGAATATATAACAATTGTAAAAAGATGAATTTAGATGTAGCATGAAGTTTAAAATTTTGAAACAAGGTAAATTTTGGAAAAAAAATTCAGAGAGGACAATGACTATGTCTACATGGCATGCTACGTCACATAATACACATTTCCTGTCTTCGCGGCATCACCCATCACATCTGTGGGGAAGGGGGTGCTAAGGTTGAGTGGAGAAGGGGTTGTATGGAGAGTTTTCCTTTTGTTTTGATTACATCATTTGGCAGTTTTATTCACGGGTAACTAACACCTGTATTTTGTGTCATTTTAGGGTTCACGAGAAAATAAAATGCTTCAATAATGAATACTTGGTTTACAGGGTATGTTGCAAATCGCGCAAGCGGAACATGCACAAACGATCGATCAAGCAAGTACGCAGATACGTGGATTTACAAGGTTCACTCATAATTGGGATACATCCATGTAGCGCCAATCGATTTTCACTATGTGCAGAAAGAAGAAAGTACAGAGGATACTGAGAACCTTAACCCTAGGAAAGTTTATATATTACTTACGTACAGATGGATCCCTGATACAAACAGATCCATATACCCAAAAAGAAATATAATTGTTAATAAAAAATTTCATTGGAGGCACGTAACTCCCACAAAGTGGGGGGGGGGGGGGGGTGTAAACGTCGGTTCTTCAGCCTAGAAATAGATGGTTAGGATTCGAGGCATGTCAACATGGTACATGGTTTTCTCTAAATATACATTATATGGTAAGAAGGCTTGATGAATTGTCACAAATCACGCAAAAGTAAACATTTTGTTCTTAAGCAGGGCACCGTGATTCCATTTTTTTCTCTTCAAACCTCTTAGGAGGCAATTAGATTTTGCTTATTTGTGTGGAACATTATTATTTTAATGTCTTTACGAAAACTTTTGCATTTAAATGATTTGGTGGTAGTACAATGTGCATACCTTGTGTGGTTTGCGTTAGGTAGTCGACAATCAATATAAAAATAGTCGGACCTTTTAACATGGGTTTGAACAAGAATCCACGCCTAACAAAACCTCGAATGTGCAGTCATTCTGCCTCCTAGGTGGGGGAATGTGGTTATATGAGGAAAGGTGTACTGGTGTATGATTGATAGAATGGTCACAGTTGTATGGACATGTAATGTACAGTAATATGTAAGACTGCCATTTAGAGGAAGCTCGCATTATTATGAATAATACTTGACGCTGACTATCGTAGAGCCAAATTAGTAGTACTAAAGCCGGAAAATTAACAGTATCATCAGGTTTGTAAATACGCACATGTTCAGAAATGTAACTTCAGTATGTGAAAATGCTCTCTTGCAGAATCAAGGTGTATTGTCGTTGTTTCAATCATGCACGGTCTCCTTAGCAGGGGTGCAATTGACATTTCAACCATGAGATGTTTATGGTATTTTTTATAGGTGTCTGTATAGAATACACAGACATGTCGATATGTACATAGACAGACAAAACATATATCACTGTCCGAGGTATACATACAGCTTACACTTTTGAGATGAAATGAGATAGGATAATAGTTTGAGTTGTGTGGAACGGTTCTTTCTTTGACCAAATAGTCAAGAGTCACCGGCCGTCGCGGAGGCTGGCGGTTGCGTGGCCATCGCGGAGGTTTGAGTCTCGTGAGAGACTATAACCACAAGGCGTGGGGGAGGGGGCAGACGACGCGAGTATGTTCATGTCCTATAAATAATTTTCTTCGGGAGGGGAATGGATTAGTGTAGCGGATCCACACTCGTCAACTAGGAGCCCCCTCCTCTTCCACCCCAAATCTGATCTTCAGCACTCTCGCCCTCAAACTCTTGTTTTCTACCGTTCTCTCCAAGGAAAAGGTTTGCGATGACGTACCTCGATGATTTTACAAGTTGATTATATCAGATCCATACCTGTTTGATTTCTAGTAGCTGTTTGGATGATTATGAGGATCGGAGAAGATTGGAATAAGAAATGTAATGTGATGTTACATTGATTTGGGATAGATTTTCAACTTAGAAATGGAAAGGGGTAAATTGGGTTATAAAAGTACCAAACGGACTCTTATTATTTCGTTAATGAACATATCATCAATCACGTTCATATCCACTATTATTAGACGGTCGAGTTTGAATTTCGATGGCAAATAAATAAACGAATAAATGAGGTGGCTTGCGTGATGATATATTCCTCTTCTATTCACATCAGGAAAGACCTCAGTTTTGATCTGATAAGGCCGTACATGTGAAATAGACTACTCGTAGTCGACACACACTGTGGAAGGAAGGGGTAGTTTGAGGTGACCCGAGACTGACCTCCACTCTTTTCTCTCTCTCTCTCTCTCACATCCAATGTAGTACGAGAAACTGAGTCCATCTCACGTCCTGACCCACCAATCACGGGGGATATAGATCGTACGGCGCCTCTGAAAAGCGTCGTCAAACAGTGCGTTTGGAGACACGTGGTTCCCATCCGACGGATCTTTTTAAAATAATTATTAAAATATTTTTAATTAATTAAACAACCAGTATTCAATCGTAATATTTAAAAATATAGCAATCAATTGACCCTTGAAGTGTCGATTTGGAGAGTAATGCACAAATCCGCACCTGAGGTGCCGATTTGAAGGGCAATTCCCACTTGTGCAAACTCATTTGTTAATTTGCATTTCCATCACTCGTTTCTTATCAATTGTTTTTTTCAACTAACTTCTTTTGTTATCAAAAGTATGACATTTACCATAAGGACATAGTTACATTTGAATGGTAAATGTATTACTTTATTCACTTTTTAAAAATTTTAGTTTATATTTCTTTTCCTTCATTATATTATATATTAAATCTTTTATTCTAATTAAATATATTTGTACGTAATAATTATAGTTTATTCAATTCAATTCTAGCGTAGTCAGATCAATGTTGACTAGCGATGAAAAGGGATTGGATACATATCGGATGTGCTAATTTTCTTATCCATTTTCATATCGTCTATACTGAATACAAATAAAAATCTACGTACGGATATGAGTTGGATGATGATATAGGGAATCATATAATTAGATATAAATTCATATAGAATATTCGTTGAATATGAATTTGAATCAAATAAAAAATGAATAAGAATATTGATTGAATAAAGATCGGATACGAGTGATTGAATAATAAATTACGAATTTGATCGAAATGGTATCAAGAAAGTGATTTAAAAAACATATAATTACAATATGCATACCATTACGAAGTTATAATCATTGGGGCGCTTTACCGATATAATCGTTAAGGGGTTTATTATAGATACTATATATATAGATAGATACATACACCCACACACCATTAAGAAGTCTTCAAACGAAGAAACCAATGTAGAAGGATGTTGAAAAGAATATAATACATATACCATTATAGGTTTAATATATATATTTAATATATAATATAATGAAGGAAAAGAATTATAAACTAAAAGATTTGAAAAATTGAAAAGAACAATGTCGGTGGTAGAAAGGATATGCATTTACCATTCAAATGTAACTATATCTTAATGGTAATGTCATACTTTTGGCCAAACTCATTTGGTTAATTTCCATTTCCATCTCTCGAGTTGGGATTGCCTTCCAAATCGACACCTTAAGTGTCGATTAATAATTATATTTTTAAATATTTAAATTTGATGGTTGTTTAATTAATTAAAACAATCTAATAATTAATTTTTAAAAAAGTGGCATCGCCTTGTCTCCCCCACATAGGGACCGTGGAGAGCGACGTGGCTGTAGTACTGTTGGATGGTGCTCAATGGCCTGCGATGGACTGCGACTCTACGTGCTCGGTGGAGCCAATCTCCGCTGGTGCCTTTCACTGTTCTTTGGTGCCTTTCATAATCCT
Organism: Ottelia alismoides; assembly: GCA_037367405.1. Lineage (NCBI taxonomy): Eukaryota > Viridiplantae > Streptophyta > Magnoliopsida > Alismatales > Hydrocharitaceae > Ottelia > Ottelia alismoides. Next base: position 5,841 of record JAZKJV010011317.1, read on the forward strand.
TTTGACGTGTTTGGGGCAAGTGCAATGCCACGCTCATCTCATGGTGTCACAAGTGCTACACTCGCATATATAATTCATGGCCCCTTTCATGAATTAAATCCGGATAAAAATGCAAAAATACCAAATGGAGTTTTCCCATCCCATTTCTGGGAATGGAAATAAATCTATATCTTCCACCTCCCTTTATCATCATAATCTAAAGACATTACTGTAGTTATGGTAGAAATCAAAATGTGCTAATCCAGCCCTGGGATTACAGTATAAGATTGAGTTAAAGGGGGTTGGGGGGAAGGTTGCGGTGGGCCCTGAGAAAGGCAAAAACTCCAACCCAACCTTAACCCCTTATTAAACGAACTGTATCAACAACAAAATCTAAAATCTTCAAGGCCAGACAGAGCTACCTGAGAACAATCTTCCATTTCTTTCGGACCAAATATCCCCCACAACAACGACGACAACCAATCACAGACACTTTCGAGCAGCAGAATCATGGTAGTCTTTCATCCAAGTCAAGGTACATGGAGTGATATAGACGACTGTGAATGCAAGCACAATGCAGAGCATGCACCCAACCAAACATTAGAGGAGAAGGGGCATTCGAAGAGTAAATGGGCATGGGACTCATGAGCACCATTGCAAAGGTAGCAAGGGGAAGGAGCACATATCCCGAATTTGGCGAGTCGGTCGGTGGTAGGAAGGCGACGCAGGACCTCCTTGTAGAGTGTGCATGAGAACTTAGGCGACGTACCCTTGGCCCAAATGGTGGCATCCCACAGGATAACCTAGCCCCTGGGGAAACCAAGTTCGCAAGCATCAACAAAGGATAAGGCCCAATAGCGAGTGTGTCCACGAGTAAGGGTGTGCAATAGCAGTAAGAGCCCCACGTAGTGCATCCCTTCCCCTCAATATCTCTTTCCAAATGATGGGGTCGGAACGGGAAGGCTGTACATCTTAGAAGGAATGAGCATGTAAGTATTTCTGTCACACGTAGAGAGCCCTTATGGAGGAGTCTGAGGAGAGTAACCTCCAAGATCAAGAAACAACCATGGCATCACGAATAGTGGCCAAAGACCTTAGGCCAAACCCACCCTCCTCTTTAGGGAGGGAAAAAAATAGTTCAAGATATATCATGTCATCGGTGCCCACACAAAAAGTTCGTGCAAAGTCTGTCGACCTTGAGAACAGAGCAAAGGGTAATGAGAGTGCTCGTAGCTCGATAAAGGATGATGCTAGAGATGTTAGTCTTTAATAGTTGCAAATGGTCGGTTATTGAAAGCGCCTTTTCCTTCCAGCCACAAGGAAGGCCCTCATCCTATCCCCTAATGCGCTAGCGTCATTATAATTCCCATAGGAGGTGAGAGGCAACCCCATATAAGTTATCAGAAATGATTACCTTATCATACCAAATTGGAGAGTGATGGAGAACTCATTAGACCAGGACCATGGGTTGTTGCATGATTCCAACTCGAGAAGGCCATATTGGTTAATGCAGTGGTGAAGTCCTCCATGGTTTCCCGTGGAGGAGACCTGCTACCCTGCTTCTCGCAGTCTTATCTAACAACATTGAAGTGACCATGTACAAGCCAAGGATCTTGCATAGTGTTGCAAACTGTGAGAGGTGGGCCCAAAGTTCCCTACGCTGGTCAGGGTAGATTGCCCCATAAATGACCGAGATTAACATGGTGAAACCCCTGTGTTGGAGCAAGCCATGGAGATGGCCTGTGGCGAGACCGCCTTCGGGACACAATTCCGACAAGCTTCCTTCCAAAGAAAGTATATTCGTCCAAGAGGGGTGTTGTTGTCAATGAAGGCCCAACCATAAGGAATCAAAGACGCAAAATTTTCTCTATTCTCCGGCCTTATCTTGGTGCCACTAGACTGACAATTTAAACATTCTTATTGTTAAGATCACGTAACTCATCATGCGAGGCTTGTTAAGCCCTCAGGTGTTGCAAACTGCAACATACATTAAGAAGCCGTAAGATTGGGGGGCGTAGGCCCAATGTTCTTGGAAGAGGAATTTAGAGATTCTCCATGGAAATAACCTCTAGAATAGAGCTATCAACATGGTGAACTTCAGTGCTAGTCTCCACATCATCAAGAGTTGTTAATCAAATCCCATGCTTCCACCCCATCAAGAACAAGAGATGGGGGCTTGTATGTTGCTGTGAACTTCTGCTACAACAAAGACCTCAAGCCAATAGGGAAGGAACAAATGGGATTTCCCTAAGTCATTGTGCATTTCAGAGCTTTTGGTTGGGTCTTCCCCAATTATGGAGGTTCGTGAGTGGAGCTTGCCAACTGAGTAGAGACTTGGGAGGGGCTTGCCAACTGGGTAGAGCATGTATAGTGATTAAGACATTCACGACCCCTTTAGGAGCTAGGTTGTGTCACCATTGATGCCTCTGTCGTCCTTGGGGTCACAGAAGAGGAGCTTGCTTGCTGGCAGCAGGACCACCTTCAGCGAGCTCGCAAGAGTAGAGCCCTCATTGGGGGATGCTTCTTTGGAGGAGGCATATTTAGGGAGGGGAGGGAGAGGGGGTGTGGGGAGAAGGGGGGGGGGGGGGGGTTAGGAGCAAAGTGGCAATTGATTGTTGAGTCGTCAAAAGTGACACAACTGCTTCACCTTGGAGAGTACCATTCAAGCTCCACCCCGATCATCTGCCGCTGGCCAGAGAAGAAGACAATGGGGTCATGTTAGATATGTGAGTCTACAATGAGACATTATGTAATAAATGTTATTGCAATTCACTCCTTCATCCAAAATGAAGAATGACTAATTTGCAAAATAGGTCCCTTAGTACAATTAGGGTTATGTACCATACACATCTTAATAATCAAACAATTGTTGATTCAATGGTTGAATTATAGAGGCTGGTGCATGGATGATATCTAAAGAGTTAGATTGAGGACTCATCAAGCACCACCAAATGATTGTTAAGAGAGGACCTCTAGTCTGAGAAGGAGATGCCAATCCTTATATAAAGGTTGATATCTGACTGACCTCTTAATTCAGGTTTTCTGCATGGGAGTATAGATTCGTAGGTGTCAGATAAGTTAGGTCAAAGAGTTGACTTAACGAGATCGAGATAACCGGGACCTATGCCATATTATTGTCACGACATAGGCATACATCCTCTACGGGAGACAGATCTGTTATTATTTGTATGAGTATGTACATTTAGCAGACTGATTGACCGCGGGATACAAGGGTCTAAATGTCTCACACAAGGCAGAGACAAAGTCGTTGTGGCGGACCCTTGGTAAATCCTGATTAAATCAATAGTTAACCCACAAATAATATCAAGCAATAGAAATCAAAGTGTGGAGTTAAAATTTATTATAACTCTACAAAATATTTGTATAGTGCAAGTATGTAGAGTGTCGAACACAGGGAGCAAACAGGTAGAATAAGGCAATAATGCTCAGAAATGTGAAAGTGGTTAAATGCCTACAAGTGCTATTTTTTGTGGGTTTGAATTTTATATTTTTTATTTAATTTTTGATTTTATATTATTATATTTTGATTTTTTATTTACTGATTTTGTATTTTCTTTTTATATTTTGTATTTTTATATTTCTTTTTCTTTTAATAAATATATAATGTATATAAGGAATATATATGTACACTAGAGATAAGAGAGGGATAAAAATAGGGGAAAATGCTAGAAATACAAGAAATGGAATGTTTTTATGATTTTCATATTTTTCCAATGTTTTTATGATTTTTCTAAATTTTCCTAGTTTTTTGGTAATTTTAAAGTCACAAATACTAGTAAACAGTGAATACAATATATATACGAGACAAAATATGGAAATAAAATAGCAAACAGGAGTGGAAATTTTTCAAGTTAATTTTTATAGATAGATAATAGGATAAGGAAATTTCAAGATAGAAAACACAATTTTTGGGGTTTTTATGAATTTTTTAAATTTTTATGATGATTTTGAAAATTTTGCTATTTTTAGGGGTTTTCTTTTGTAGTTTTTAGGGATTTTTGGTCAGAAAATAAAACACACTAAAATACACAAAATATATTTTTTTTGGAAAATTTTTAGGGGGCTTTAATAATTTTTGTTGTTATCTAATGAAAACAGTAATAAAAATGCTTGTTTTTATTTTTAATAAATATGAAAATGCAATAAAAAGCAAATAAAAATATGACGTTAAACTACAATGCAACAAGAGCCTATGGTATTTTTAGGTAATTTTTCGAGTTAAAATGATGCATGAAATAAATGCAAACATCCAACCAAAAATACAACACTAGCAAGGGGCATAGATGTAAATACACAGAAGTCTAAGGGCCTATTTGCAATTTTTCCACAAATATATAACATTAACACAATTTTCTGGACTAAATATAAATACCCAAACCCGGATGGGGTTCTCTGCAAAATGTCCAAACTTACGCGCATTGGGTACGTGACTTGGTAGGGGTATTTTTGTAATTTTACAAAGACCCAGGGGGCTAACATGCAATTTTACCAAAATATTACAACTTAACTAAAAAGTTCATGGACTGGAACGAAATAAACAAACTCCTAAGGGGCCCGATGCAAAATGCCCACCACCCCACATGCGTGAGTCACGTGAGGTGACGTGGCTCGGACCTAAATGCAAATAATGAAAGTATGGGGGTTCGAATGCAAATATTACAGAAATATTTAAACTACAAGTAAAAGTTTATGGACTAAAAATAAAATGCAAAATGGTCGGGGGTTAAAGGTGCAAAATACCCACGGCCGGGTGATCCGATGGCTGACGTCCTTCACTTATCCACGTGGCGCTTCGAGGACAACCGATGATGATTCGACGATGATCGGATGGGATTCGATCTGGCGAGGAGATCAATGGCTGATGCGGGCCAAGATCCAACGGCTGCAGATCGAACTGGAGCGGCGACCTAATCGGACGGCTGAGAGGCCAAAGGGAAGAACAGGAAGAACGCCGGCGAGGCGAACTTCCCCGAGCTCAATCTCGGGTCTCCGGCGGTCTGGGAGCGTGCAAAGATGGCCGGGGTGCTCCTGGAAGGTCCCTCTATGTGCTGGGGCACTCAGCATCATCGGAGAATCTCTGTGGTGTTGGCGCGAAGGCGGCGGAGCTTGGAGCTCCAGGTAGCTCCAGCGAATGCTTCAAAATGGTCTCCAGGTGCGTTGACTGCGTTTTGACCTGCAAAAAGGGGTGAAGGAGACCAGGGCAAAATGCATGGTCCCCGTGGAGATGGAATGGACGTCGGAGACGGGCTATGGAAGGTGGAGGAGCTTCGGCCGGCGGTGCGCCCCGGCGATAGAGAGCGATTAGGCGAGATAGCGATCGGCGAGGGAGTCTAATGGTGCTAATCTACTCCTACGACTACAGGGAAGAAAATGAAGCAAGAAGGAAGGGGAGAAGGGGTATACCTCGATAGCCAGAGATCAGAGGATGGGTACCTCGACGTCGATGGTCGGCGGAGATGGTGGAGCCGATTCAAGGCCTCCTCGACTCGCCTGAATGTCCGGTTGCGGAGCTGTCACCTCCAGCAACACGAAGCACGCCAAAGGGAGAAGGATTGCTAGCCAAGAAGGGTTCAAACTCGAGCTCGAAGTTGGCGGGTCGATTATGTACAAGGTGGTGGCGTCTCCTTCAAGCGAGGTCCACACGCAAATGATGAAGTTCTTGGAGGATTTAGGTGCTTGGCGTGGCTCAGTGAAGATAGGGGAAGAAGTTCCAAGAAGGAATTGAGCTAGGCCAAAAGATGGAAGGATGAGGAGCCAAAATTTCTTGAAAATAGGGTGGAATCGCGACCGTTAGACCTGGCAGGCCTCGGTCAGGGAGTTGACCGAGGTCAACACTTTACCGGCGCTGGTTGGTCCACGTGGACCAACCAGGAAAATGCAGGTCAAAATTATTTGTAAATTCTAAATAAAATAGTAAATGAATTTATTAATTTTAGGTTATAAAATGAAAAATGTTCCTTATTTTACAAAAAAATTTATGGTGATTTTTATTTATTTTTATGAGGTATATATTTACAAGTTACCTTTTATAACCTATATAGGTACATGTATCTATATATTTTATTATTTTATTTTTAATTTTATATATTTACTTTATTTATTTTTGTTTATTATTTTATAAATTTATAGAATATTTTTATACACTTAAATATATTTTTATTTGATTTTTCTGATGTATTTTGTCTACTTAATAAAATATAAATAGTAATTTTATAGGTATATGTATAGATATTATACCTAGGTATGCTATTTATACAAGTATTTTATTTTGTGTTTTCCTTGAGGTTTTATTCTGATTTTAATATACATATATATTATAAATAATATTTACAAAATTATAAACATATAAAATTATGGAAATAAAGAATGATAAATAAAATGAATATTGTAATTTGTACAAGTATACTATAGGGGTCCAAAACTCAACTTTCAAACCGTAGCTCCGCAAAATGCGAAACCACCTTCATTAAGTAGATTATTTAAAATTATATACAATTAAAGTTGAGTTTGATGCATTTAGAGTTTTTATTTACAAGATACAGGTCTGGGAAATTGGTATTTTGGATTTTTATTCAGATCATAAGTTTTTATCTATACATTATTTTTGAGTGAAATAAATTTTGTATTTTTCTTTATTTAATTATCTACAACTTTCATGTACAAAGTTTCTTTATTTGAGGTATAAAAAGTGAAATCAAAAATAGGTTCCAAAATGAATAAAGAATGAATGAGATCTTTATTGTATTCTGGCCCTTATCCCCCTACTTTATTCCTTGTCGACCTAGTCATCGAGATGCCTAGATCTCTGGGTTTTGGGGCATAAAATATTTATAATATTTTATTCTTTTTCTTTTCTTTTATTTATTCTATAATTTTGGCTTTAAAAACAGTATTTTATACACTATTCACATGCACATGCATGAATGCTAAGATGCGGGAATTAATGGTATTTACATGCATTTGCCAAGGTTTTTGAGGCCAAAATGATAGAATAAAGATTATGAAATGTGGATTCATCATACCCCTATACTTTGCCTTTGCTAGTCCCTAGCAAACACTTATGCAATAAGTGCAGAGAAGAAAACAAAGAAAAGAAAAAGAAGAAAGATGGATTGATTTTAATTATCAAACTTGTCTTCACAAAATCAAAGTTTGGAGCCTAAGTTGGACCTTTGGAATTTTAGTGCGGGCGTAACCTTAGTGAGAACTAGATTTGAAATCCAACAGCCTTCGAGAATCCCAAAACTCTGCTCAAGTCTCCTCAATAAACAGGTCAGAATACTTCAGCTCATACGTAAACCCTTAAGACTATGAATCTGACTCGTACAGTGTAAGTGGTGGTGGCTCTCCCTAACTGAAATGACAAAGAGACTGACTTCTCCAATATGACAACCCAATGATTCCCCAATCCAACAACCCAATCCTCGAGGAGCGGGGTATTCCCTTCTAAGTTCAAGTGGCAACCAGCTTAAGAGGAGGGGGTGAAGAGAAGAATAGACGGTAGCCAGTGTAGCTACCTATCCTAGGATGCAAGACCAGTGTAGTCAAGTCATCCAACTGTAGGCTCACATGATTTGACTTTGAGGCTCAAGCTTGCTTATTGGCTATACACATCTATACACTCCGGCAGGCATTTTTATTTTTGTACAAGCCTGTCCACTTTTTTTTGGAGTTTTTGCTTTTTGCATTTTTTTGATACTATATATAGCAGCATTTACATAGGGAGTTTTTCCTCTTGAACCAGTAGACTATCCCTCTTTTGAAGATTTATTGCAACCCACAATCTCCTGTCCTCGAAACTCATCATCACCAGATGGGTTGGGGTGCCCTAGAGGAGGACAAGTGTTTCCACCTGTGTGCGTCTCATATTGGCAAATCCAACCTCCTCACCACTCCAACTGAGTTGAGCCAAGTGAAAAGTGCAGGTGTCCAAGTTAGGTCATTATCAACAAGAGTCGTGCGTGTGCTCCGAAACACTCTACTTAGGCAGTCAAGAATCCATTGCACCGAGTCTCGTGATCCTCAAAGAATTAAGTCAACTAGACCCGAAGTACCTCAATTCCAGCTCCTATAAGGTTTCTGCTAATTAGGTCGATTTAAGGTCCAACCAAGCTCCAATCTTCGTATTTTACTTAGACTCGTTCAACCATCAAACTCAATCCGAAAAATGCTCATGCTATGCAAATGCTATGCAGAAAATATTTTTGTGATGCAATTTTCAAAGATTTTGAACTTTTTATGGATTTTTGAAAAGATGATGCTTATGCATTTTTTTAGATTTTTCAAAAATATTTTTCAAATATTTTAGGATATTTTAATTTTGCAAATGTTTTTGGGATTTTTGAAAACAAAAGGATTTGGCCAAAAACTAGGTACAAATATTTACACGGGGATGCATCTTATATTTACAAGAATTGGATTGTAAGAATTTACAAGGGTAAGTGATCAATTCTTTAAATATATATAGTGAATTTTGGTGAGATGTATGTATTCCTCAAACTTATTTGATAAATGTTTTTCAAACAATTTTTGAAAACTATAGTCCAAAATAATTTTTACAAACAGTTTTTACAAACATGTACACACATTTGAAAATAATTTTGCAAAGGTTTTCCAAACAATATATATAGTTTTTTTTAAATATTTTTGCAACCATTTTTCAAACCATTTGCAAATTGTTTTTTAAACATTTTATTTCACAAAAAGAAAATAATTTTACAATCAAAATATTTTTACAAATGTTGAAAACATGTAACAAGATGTTTTTCAAATAGTTTTCAAAAGATTTTTCCCAAAGATTTTCAGACTATTTTTCAAACATTTTGCAAAACTTCTTTACCTGATTTATTAATCAATATGTACAAAAAGAATTCGACGAATAATCACATCTTTTTATTAAGGGTTTTAATGAATTTTATAAGTATAATGAGTTATAGTAAAAATATTAAAGTACGAGTTATGGCTAAAGTATATACATAGTATATACGATCCCCCTATACTTAGCTTGAGCTATGTCCTCATAGATCAGAGAGAAAAGAGAAGACATAACTCGTACTGAGTATAGAAAAGTCCAAAAATAATTAAGGGATGAAGGAATGAATGAATGGGAAGTTGACCGTCCCCCTATACTTAGGATGAAATAATCCTAAGTATAGCAGACTGTATACAAAGCAGGGAGGGTCAAGGGTGAGAATGAACAGATCGTACTCAGACTGTCTCCCCCTATATTTAGGGTAAGATACCCCTAAGTATAGACAAAAGAGGAGACAATGGAGAGGATCAAAAGAATATAATTAACTTGGGGTGCACTCCCCCTGTACTTAGGACAAAGTACGTTCTAAGTATAGAAGACTGACAAAAAGGAGCGACACCTTTATGATAGATAAAGAAGATAGAAAAGGAAAGGAAGAAAAGAAAAAAAAGAAGAAAAGAATAAACAGATCACAGCTCAGCGTGTGTACCCCCCTATACTTAGGACAAGGTAAGTCCTAAGTATAGCAAAATCATAGGATGACGACGGGGTGACATACATAACAGATGAATGAAAGAATTAATGATATGGACAAATGGATCTATACGGAGAAAGATAGAAGTGATAATCATGTACGAGATGCAGAAGGTGTGAGTCAAAGAGCACATCTCATACCAGATGAATCGGGGCAATATCAATGATCGGCGGGTCATGATCTAGATATGGTTTCAAGCGCTGACCATTGACTCTAAAAGTGGAAGATGATGAAGGTTAGAATATATCAATGCTACCATTATTATGCACCTTCTGGACCACATACGGTCCTTTCCACTTACTCTGTAATTTCCCTGGAAATAATTTCAGGGCTCAAACTGTTTATGACTGATATGAGAATCATGCCATGTCTTCACTTTTTCCTTATACTGTAGGCTTCTAGCAAAGGATGTGTCTCTCAGTTCCTCCAGGGCTTCCAACTCTGCTTTCCTTTGTTCTCTTACACTCTTAGGATCCAATAATAGCTCTGTAACTGCCCAAAGTGACTTGTGCTTGATCTCCATTGGTAAATGGCATGGCTTTCCATAGACAAGACGAAAGGGAGAAATCCCTATTGGTGTCTTGAAGGAGGTGCGATAAGCCCACAAGACCAAGTCCAAAAGATGTGACCAATCCTTTCGGTATGGGCGGACTACCTTCTACAAAATTGTCTTAATCTCTCTGTTCGATACTTCAGCAAGACCATTAGTCTGAGGGTGATATGGAGTGGCAACACGATAGTCAATGCCGAACTATTCTGCAAGGGCCCTAACCTTGTCATTAATAAAGTGAGACCCCTTATCTGAAATCAAAACTCTAGGAACCCTGAACCATGAAATAATATTTTTCCTCAAGAAACGACATACAATTTTAGCATTAGCGGCTTGGGCGAGGATGGCCTCAACCCAACGACTAACATAATCCACAGCAAGCAGAATTTATTCAAACCCTTGACTTTTAGGAAATGGGCCCATGAAATCAATCCCTCATGCATCAAAAACCTCACAAAAGTGAATGGGCTGAATGGGCATCATGTCTCTCTGTCCGCAAGTACCCATCTTCTGACAGTCAGTACACCTTCTCACGAACTCGTGAGAAAAGGGTAGGCCACCAAAGGTCGGATTAGAGCACCTTCTGTGCCGTCCGTCTCCCAGAATGTTGTTCTCCTGCCTCAAGCTTGTGGCAGTAGGTGAGGACGCTATGCTGCTCGTCTTGAGGAATGCACCGTCTCCAGATGCTGTCCCCTCCTTCATGATAAAGGACGGGATCCTCCCAATGGTACGACTTGGCCTTCGCAAGGAAGGTCTCAAGCCGCTGTCTGGGCCAACCTTGTGAAATAGATTTGGCGACAAGGTAATTCACAATGTCGGCATACCATGGGAGAGAGGTGATGACAAGGATCGCCTCATCTGGAAAAGTCTCAGTAATAGGTGCTATGGGCTCAGATTCCTCAAGGTTCTCTAAGCGGGAGAGGTGATCTGGCACAAAACTCTTAACTCCAGGTTTATCCTTAATTTCAATATGAAATTCCTAGAGGAGAAGGATCCATCTGGTTAATCTGGCTTTGGCATCCTTCTTCGACATCAAGTACCCAATGGCAGTATGATCTGTAAAAATTGTCACTCTAGATCCAATAATGTAAGATATGTACTTATCCAAAGCAAAGACTACCGCTAGCATCTCTTTTTCAGTCACTGTATAATTCCTTTGAGCTGCATCCAAAATCCGGCTAGCGTAGTCTATGGCAAAGGGTAATCCATCCCTCCTCTGTCCAAGTACAACCCCTATGGCATAATCAGAAGCATCCGTCATGATCTCAAATGGGAGAGACCAATCGGGTGGCTGAAGGACAGGAGCCTCAACAACTAAATTCTTGAGAGTCTCGAATGACTTAAGACACTTATCATCTACGAGGAACTAGGTGTCTTTAGTCAATACATCAGTAAGCGGTCGGGCAATTCGACTGAAGTCCTGAATGAACTGCTGGTAGAAACCGACATGCCCCAGAAAAGACCGCAACTGTCTTAAATTGGACGGTGGATTGAGTTTTTTAATGATATCTACCTTGGCTGGATCAACCTCCATGCCCCTGTTGGAGATGATGTGACCAAGGACCGTCCCCTGAGTCACCATAAAGTGACTCTTCTCCCAAGATAGTACAAGGTTTACCTCTATGCAGCATTGAAGCACTCGGTCTAGGCAGTCAAGACAAGCATCGAACCCGTCGCCATAGATCGAGAAGTCATCCATGAAGACCTCCAAATAGTCACCTATCATGTCCGAAAAGATGGACAACATGCACCTATGGAATGTCACCGGGGCGTTACATACACCAAAGGGCATCCGTCTGAAAGCATAAGTCCCAAATGGACAGGTGAATGTCGTTTTATCATGGTCTTCGGGCGCAATGGCCACTTGATTGTATCCGGAGTACCTGTCAAGAAAACAGTAATGACTCTTCCCAGCTAGCATCTCGATAATCTGATCAATAAATGGTAGTGGGAAATGATCCTTCTTGGTGGCCTCATTCAATCGTCTGTAGTCCACACAGACCCTCCAAGAAGTGGGTACCCGGGTGGCGATCTCTTCTCCAGACTCATTCACAACTGTAGTGATACCCGTCTTCTTGGCCACCACATGTAAAGGACTAACCCACTTGGAGTCGGAGATGGGGTAGATAAAATCGGTGCTCCACCATTTAGATATTTCCTTCATTACTACATCTCGAAGATTCGGGTTCAGCCGTCGTTGGAACTCACGCGATGACTTAGAGTCCTCCTCGAGGTAGATATGGTGGGAGCACAGGACCGGACTTATCCCCTTGAGATCAACCACACTCCATCCTATTGCCTTGCAGTTTCTTTCAAGAACCTCCATCAGACGAGATTCTTGTTCTCCAGTCAAATCTCCTGAGATAATGACTGGGGGCATTTCTGGCTCACCCGCAAGAAATCTGTACTTAAGCGACTGCGGCAAAGGCTTCAATTCTGACTTGGTGGGAGTTGGCAAATCTGGCTTCTGATATGTCTGTATACAAGCAACCAGGTCTGCATGTGAGAACTCTCGCTATACCTGTAATTCTGACGAAGGGAACCCTGTTGGTGCGTCTATCATCTGTGCTGGCTCGCTCTTCGTCCTCTCTATCGGCTCATCAGGAAACAGACATGGCAAATATGCATCAAAATCCTTCCAATCAAAGTCTTCCTCCGAGGGATCTGAATCTGAATAATCATCAGTGTCTCCACTCATCACACAACTGTCAGCCTCTATAGTGCCCTCTGCCAAGGGTGCGCTCTCCGAACTCTCATCTGCCACAAAAGGTGTGTACTCTGAGTCTGCAGACAAAGGGAGGGATCGTGCCTTTTGGTCTTCCCAAACTGCTTCATCATCGGTCATCACAAAGTCACATTCTTGGTGGACGTCTAACTCTGTATCTGTCATCTACACTGTGTCACTGCATGGTTCTGAGCAGACTGAATCTCTCGCTCGGGTCTCGTCAATCGTCTATATTTGTATACTCTCGCCCTCTACGCGAAAGTACACCTTTCCACTATCATGGTCGGTCATCGCCTTGGCTGTGGCCAAGAATGGGCATCCTAGTATGATGGGGGCATCGGTCACCGATTCAGGGATCTCCATATCCAATACAACAAAGTCCACGGGGAATTTCAGGCCCTGAATGGTGACGACCACGTCTCTTAACAACCCCTTCGTACTCTTGATAGACCTATCAACAAACTGAAGGACTGTCCGACTCCGATGGAGCGGGCCGAACTCGAATCGGTCGAGTAAGGCTACCGGAAGGAGGTTGATAGAAGAGCCGATGTATAATAGAGTACGATCGAATGGCTGCTCACTAATCTGGCGTCTGACATATGGAGCTCCTGCATCTGGTCGTTTGGCTGGCAACTAGTTCTGAATGGCACAACATGTGGCACGGGTCAGCACATGGATTTCTCCTCTAGTGTTTCGCCTCCTCCTGCATATGGTGGTCTTTTCTCTCAGATTCTTTTGTAAAAGGGGGATGTGCTCTAGTGCTTCCGGTAGAATCAGTTGTATCTGAAATCTGTCTATCATCTGCTGGCTCAACTCTAACTGTTCCTTCTTTTTGGGATTTTCTGTTTTATTCCCCTTCATCGAGCGAAGTGCTTTTGGGAAGGGGATGGATGGGCCCTCCTCAGACAGAGGGCTACGAGAAGGTTTCTGGCCCTGTGAAGGACTGAAATCCATGCAAACATCATCATTCAACACACATGGACTCGGAATTGATGGAGAAACCTTTCCTTTATTCATGTTTTGGTCTTTTTCTTGGTGTCCAGGGATACAGAAAAGGGCAAAATCGACAGTTGGAATATAGATGGACTCAAAATGGGGCATCAACACCACCCAAAATATTCTCCTTCGCGGCCTCAGCACCGCGCTCTGGTTTTGCATCAAAAATGGTGGCCTCAGCGCCACCGTCTGCATCTGGTTCTATGACGACCTCAGCACCGTCGTCTGGAAGGTCATCCTTGGTGGCATTAGCACCACCACCATCATCATCATTGTTGTTAGCGGCATCAGCATCACTCCTCTCCTCATCTGGGGCTCTTGATCCTTCATGGTGTTGTCCCTTAGATGAGGCACCGTGGGCTGGTCCCCTACCGCTCCTAAGTGACACGAAGTGAGTATCAAATATAGAATGCATGTCATTCAAATAAGCACTAGGAGTGGTATCCTCTGTAGACTGTACCTGCTCAGACTTTCTCTTCAAGTTATTCGGGTTTGGCTCGCTCTGTGCAGGTATGGCGACTTTTCCTTTCATTATGTCCCTCATTTCCTGTCGGAACTCATCCATTTCTCGCCGGAAGGATGCTTGCTGTTCGGAGAGCAAGCGGGCGAGATCGTCAAGTGCTGGGTTCTCCAAGGCGGGTGCGGGAGAACCGGGAGTGTTCCCTTGCTGGAATTGAGGTTGTTGGTGAGACTGAGGGTACTGCTGCTGGTAAGGCTGCTGTCGCTGCCTCCACTGCTGTCCCTGATAGGCAGGACGAGGGTTCTGCTGATAATGCTGCTGTTGTTGGAAGTATTGGGGCTGTTGTTGGCTGTACTGGTTGCCCTGAGCTGGAGACTGTTGCTGGTATGAAGTGCCTCCGGTGGACCAACGAAATCCGGGGTGATAACGACGAATCCCGGGCTGCTGGGGGTACCGGTCGTACCATATCCCGTTGACTTCCATCAACAGCTCCTGCTCGAAGGGTGGAGATGGATGCTGCCAATGGTTGATCCGGCTGATAGACCACCATCTAAGTTTAATGAGATGGCGGCTGTTGTGAATAGTGCGGTAGCTGTTGTATCAGCACCTCCTGGACATGGTGAACTTGTCGATATCCGGGGGATGATGGGGTGGAACGGCTACCTCTGGATTCAACCAGTGACATGGGAGGCAGATGTGAAGCTGATTGTGCCTCCTGGATACTCAAGATGCGAGTCTTCAGGTCACTCATGGACTTAGCCAACTGGTCTATCTGTGCCAGACCTTGGCCTTGCTTCTTCTCCAAAATCTCAATGCGGTCTAATTTTTCAGTGATTATGCCCATGTCAGCAGCTGATGATTCATCTTGTGTTGCTGCTGCTGACGAAGTATGGGAACCGACATCGATGCTGGTGATCTTCTGATATGATCCTGCTCCTTGGGGGGGTTTCTGCTGTGTGTAGACTCGGGCTTGGGCCATGATTGTAGAGTCCTCTGCCATTCCTTCATAAATGGCCCAAACGTCATCTTCATCCTTAGAAAAATAGGACCCACCACAAGAGGCATTAACAAGCCCCTGCAGCTCTGGTGTCAGCCTACAAAAGAAACTCTGAACCCAGTTGGGCTTTGATATATCGTGATGTGGACACCAGTCAATAAGGTCTCTAAAGCGATCCCAAGTCTCATGGAATTGTTCATTCGAGATCATTGTGAAGTTGCTGATCATAGCTCGCGCTGCGTTTGTCCGGCTGACTGGATAATACTTATGCAAGTTTGCGGTCCGGAGCTGCTCCCAAGTGTCGATGTACCTCCCCAAATGTTTCAGCCAATAGGCGGCTCTATCAACCAAGGAGAACGAGAAGGCTATCATTTTTGATTGTGTCCTCAGTCACAAACCTGTCATGGATTGTACTGCATATCATCTCAAATTCCTGCAGATGGAGGTGCGGTTCTTCGGTGGCCAGCCCGTGAAACTTGGGCAGTAGCTGAATGGTGTGCGGGCGAAGCTCGAAGTATCCATAGATGGGAGGGAGCCGGATCCATTGGTGCGTGAGATTCGTACCAGGGTTGAGCAACTGCCTCATGGTTCGCGGAGGCGGTCTTTCTTGGTCAGGTCCTTCTCCTTCGCCTTCTGCATTTGGTATTTCACCGCCCTCATGTTCTTCTCTGCCTTCACGCAATTCCCTCATGATTTCACCCATGAACACCCCCTGGTCTCGGATCTGTCTCTGCATGGTTTTCAAGGAGGCTAACAGTGAGTTGTTGATGGCAGCTTGATCAAAAATGTATGGAGGTGGTCTCTGCTCATCTGGGTGTTCCTCTATGCCTTCCATATCTTGGGTTTCTACAATGCCAAAAGAATCTATCTCAGGTGTCATCAAATGCTCTGAACTCTGTGTTGCACCAAATTCTGACATACACTGAACTGATAGAAGAAGAAGCATGGTCGAGGAGGAACAGGGTGGAAGTAAACTCAGGCTCGGAGAGTGGGTCTGGACTCCCTGGAGCTGATTAGATGAAAAAGGAGGAGTGCTCGACAGCGGTACCACCAGACGTGGCCTAAGGGATCTCCTTCCCATCATCTTGATCTAGAGAGAAAGGAGGATGAGATCTCTGGAAAGCAATCAATATTTGAATTCAAACCCCAAATTCACCTATGCAACCCTTGAGCTTAAGATCGTAAGGGTTCGATCCTTTATCTTGTCAAATTTTATTGGGTTATCAGTCAATCTATTAGAGCGTTAGAAGAACTGTTAGGAACCCTACTTTCCTAGCCAACTGTCCCAATCTACGTTAGATCTTTCCCAGCCAGTATGAATTGCGAACCGTAACCCGGTTGTTCCCGCTAATTCAATCTGCTAAGGACATCGCGGTCCTCTTTACCGGTTACCGGAGAGATCCTCATTGGAGAACGACTAACCACGACTAGTAGTCAACTAAAATTTTGGGTATGGCTCTACCATAGTGTCGAGTCACTCTCTCGCAGCAGATAAATCAATTAATGAGGGGGTTGCTCTCCCCAAGATAAAAATTTTGTGAGGTGAATTTTAAGTCAAGTTTGCTTTAGCAGTCCCAATTTTATGATTATCACTTTTTAGGTATTTTTCTGATGAAACATTGTCTAACGAATTTTCCAATTTCCTTGTTATTTAAAATCCAATAAAACTGAGGGAGGAAAACGGAAAAGTCGATGCGCGGTCAAAATCTATGATGCATGCAGGGATAGAGATGCGTACCTTTCCACCAACACTCTACATGCAAAGTGATCCACGCATAAATTAAAGACAATAAATAAAACTACCTAGATGCATGCATGAGGAAATCACCCTAAGATGAGTAACTTCTTAACGTGAAGAACAAGTAGCTACGGCTAGGAAGAGAGTCCGGAGTCCGGTCTTGGGGGTCGATTGGTGTCCATCACAATGGATCTTGCACGCGTTGTATACGACCCCTCCCGACACGTGATCTCTAGTCCAAGTCAAATAGCTTTTTCAATTGATTTTTAGCCAAGTCCAATTACGATCTATAGGTGCATGCAAGATATTAGGGATTGGCCCTTAGCTTCTTAAGTCGTCACAGTCAACTAAAATTCTTCTGTCTAGGGGCTAAATCCTCGTAAAACAAATAGGAATAAAAGCGAGAAAGCTGCGAAAAACACAAAACCACGGTGAGCCCCCAAGTGAACAAACACTTGGAAATTAGGCCCGAGTGTCCTTAAGAGTCCAAGTTATTACAAATCAGGTCTCTCTCTCACTTCAAATTACAAATATTTTGAACTACAAAACTTCTGCAAAAAGTGATGATCTTCTCAAGCCTCCAAGTTTTCTTTGATGCTAAGTGAGCTTTCACGTGGGTGCCCAAGCGCCTAGGATAGGGTGCTTCCCTTGCTCGGTGGTACCTCGCAAAAAATCCAACCAAAAGGTGAAGTCCAATCAAACAATATAATCAAATAAGTAAAAAGATAGGCAAATATTCACAATCACAAAAATACTAAACTATGTTGTTGCTCCCCGGCAACGGCGCCATTTGATTGACCGCGAGATACGAGGGTCTAAATGTCTCACACAAGGCAGAGACAAAGTCGTTGCGGTGACCCTCGGTTTATCCCGATTAAATCAACAATTAACCCACGAATAATATCAAGCAACGGAAATCAAAGTTTGGAGTTAAAATTTATTATAACTCTACAAAATATGTGTATAGTGCAAGTATGTAGAGTGTCGAACACAGGGAGCAAACATGTAGAATAATGCAATAATGGTCAGAAATGTGAAAGTGGTTAAATGCCTACAAGTGCTACTTTTTGTGGGTTTTGAATTTTATATTTTTTATTTAATTTTTGATTTTATATTTTTATATTTTGGTTTTTAATTTACTGATTTGTATTTTCTTTTAATATTTTGTATTTTTTATATTTTCTTTTTCTTTTAATAAAGATATAATGTATATAAGGAATATATATATATACACACTAGAGATAAGAGACGGATAAAAATAGGGGAAAATGCTCGAAATACAAGAAATGGATTGTTTTGTGATTTTTATATTTTCCAATGTTTTTTGTGATTTTTCTATATTTTTTCTATTTTTTTGGTATTTTTAAAGTCACAAATACTAATAAACAGTGAATACAATATATATGAGACAAAAATATAGAAATAAAATAGCAAACAGGAGTGAAAAATTTTCAAGTTAATTTTATAGATAGATAATAGGATAAGGAAATTTCAGAGACAGAAAACACAATTTTTGGGGTTTCAATGAATTTTTTAGATTTTTATGAAGATTTTGAGAATTTTGCTACTTTTAGGGGTTTTCTTTTGTAATTTTTAGGGATTTTTGGTCAGAAAATAAAACACACTAAAATACACAAAATATATTTTTTGGAAATTTTTAGGGGGTTTTAATAATTTTTTGGTGTTTTCTAATGCAAACAGTAACGAAAATGCTTGTTTTTTTTAATAAATATGAAAATGTAATAAAAATGTAAACTAAAAATATGATGTTAAACTATAATGCAACAAGAGCCTATGATATTTTTTGGTAATTTTTCGAGTTAAAATGATGCATGAAATAAATGCAAACATCCAAGCAAAAATACAACACATGCAAGAGCATATATGTAAATACACAGAAGTCCAAGGGCCTACTTGCAATTTTCCACAAATATATAATGTTAAATACAATTTTCTAGACTAAATATAAATACCCAAACCAAGAGGGGGTTCTCTGCAAAATGTCCAAACTCACGCGTACTGGGCACGTGACCTAACAAGGGTATTTTTGCAATTTTATAAAGATCCAGGGGTTAACATGCAATTTTACCAAAATATTACAACTTAACTAAAAAGTTCATGGACTGGAACGTAATAAACAAACTCATGGGGGGTCTGACGTAAAATGCCCACCACTCCACGTACGTGTCACGTAAGGTGACGTGGCTCGGACCTAAATGCAAATAATGAAAGTACGGGGGTCCAAATGCAAATATTACAGAAATATTTAAACTACAAGTAGAAGTTTTATGGACTAAAAATAAAATGCAAAATGGCTAGGTTTAAAGGTGCAAAATACCCCACGACCTAGTGATCCGACGGTTGACGTCCTTCACTTATCCACGTGGCGCTTCGAGGACGGCCGATGATGATTTGGCAATGATCAGCTAGGATTAGATCTTGCGAGGAGATCGACGGCTGATGCGGGCCAAGATCCAACGGTCGCGGATCGAACTGGAGCGGGGACCTAATCGGACGGCTGAGAGGCCAGAGGGAAGAACAGGGAAGAACGCCGGCGAGGCGAACTTCCCCAAGCTCGATATCGGGTCTCCCGCGGTCTGGGAGAGTGCAAAGATGGCTGGGGTGCTCCTGGGAGGTCCCTCTACGTGTTGGGGCACTCAACATCGTCGGAGAAGCTCTGTGGTGTTGGCGCGAAGGCGGCGGAGCTTGGAGCTCCAGGTAGCTCCGGCGAACGCTTCAAAATGGTCCCCAAGTGCGTTGACTGCGTTTTGACCTGCAAAAAGGGGTGAAGGAGACCATGACAAAATGCCTGTCCCCGTGGAGGTGGAATGGACGTTGGAGACAGGCTATGGAAGGTGGAGGAGCTTCGGCCGGCGGTGTGCGCCGACGATGGAGAGCGATTGGGCGAGATAGCGATCAACGAGGGAGTCTAATGGTGCTAATCTACTCCTACGACTACAGGGAAGAAAATGAAGCAAGAAGGAAGGGGAGAAGGGTAATACCTCGATGGCCGGAGACCAGAGGAAGGGTACCTCGATGCCGGTGGTCGGCAGAGATGGTGGAGCCGATTCAAGGCCTCCTCGACTCGCCTGAAGGTCCGGTTGCGGAGCTGTCACCTCCAGCAACACGAAGCACGCCAAAGGGAGAAGGATTGCTAGCCAAGAAGGGTTCAAACTCGAGCTCGAAGGTGGCGTGTCGATTATGTACAAGGTGATGGCGTCTCCTTCAAGCGAGGTCAACGCACAAATGATGATCTTGGAGGATATAGGTGCTTGGCGTGGCTCAGTGAAGATAGGGGAAGAAGTTGCAAGAAGGAATCGAGGCCAAAAGATGGAAGGATGAGGCGCCAAAATTTCTTGAAAATAGGGCGGAATCGCGGGCGTCAGACCTGACAGGCCTCGGTCAGGGAGATGACCGAGGTCAACAGTTGACCGGCGTTGGTTGGTCCATGTGGACCAACCAGGAAAATGCAGGTCAAAATTATTTGTAAATTCGAAATAAAATAATAAATGAATTTATTGATTATAGATTATATAATGAAAAATAGTCCTTATTTTATACAGAATTTTATGGTGATTTTTATTTATTTTTATGAGGTATATATTTACAAGTTACCTTTTATGACCTATATAGGTACATGTATCTATATATTTATTATTTTATTTTTTAATTTGTATATTTACTTTATTTATTTTTGTTTATTGTTTTATAAATTTATAGAATATTTTTATACACTTAAATATATTTTTATTTACTTTGCTGATGTATTTCGTACACTTAATAAAATATAAATAATAATTCTATAGGTATATGTATAGATATTATACCTAGGTATGCTATTTATACAAGTATTTTATATTGTCTTTTCTTTGAGTTTTTATTCTGATTTTAATATATATATATTATAAATAATATTTACAAAATTATAAAATTATAAAATTATGGAAATAAATAATGACAAATAAAATGAATATTGTAATATGTACAAGTATACTATAGGGGTCCAAAACTCAACTTTCAAACTGTAGCTCCGCAAAATGCGAAACCACCTTCATTAAGTAGATTATTTAAAATTATATACAATTAAAGGTGAGTTTGATGCATTTCGTGTTTTTATTTGCAAGATACAGGTTTGGGAAGTTGGTATTTTGGATTTTTATTCAGATCCTAACTTTTTATCTGTATATTATTATTGAGTGAAATAAATTTTGTATTTTTCTTTATTTAATTATCTACAACTTTCATGTACAAGGTTTCTTTATTTGAGATATAAAAAGTGAAACAAAAAATAGGTTCCAAAATGAATAAATAATGAATGAGATCTTTATTGTATTCTAGCCCTTATCTCTCCCTACTTTATTCCTTGTCGAGCTAGTCATCGAGATGCCTAGGTCTCGGGGTTTCGGGTCATAAAATATTTACAATATTTTATTCCTTTTCTTTTCTTTTATTTATTCTATAATTTTGGCTTTAAAAATAATATTTTATACATTATTCACATGCACATGCATGAATGCTAAGATGCAGGAATTAATGGTATTTACATGCATTTGCCACGATTGTTGAGGCCAAAATGATAGAATAAAGATGATGAAATGTGGATTCATAACATACCTATAGGTTGATGACCTATTCATGGTCTATACAGCGATGAGCTGGTGTGCATACAAGGACACATGAGTAAAACGATCTCTCAAAGGGATCATACATGTTCATTATTGACCCGAAAGATATGAGCTCACTCGTGAGATATTGGGATCAAATTCCATGCACGGTTATCTCACTTTGGAAGCTTGACTGAATTTGCATATATGATATGTGTTTTTGGAAAGTATATGATCGATACGTAGGTATGATATATGTTTTTTGAATGTATATGATTTATAGCAATTCCCAATGATCAAATGAGAAGCTTAATGATAAAATCTGAAAAGAGACAATTAAAATATGATCTAAAATTTTCAGATTTATTCTAGGACGTCTAGTATGCAAGATGCATGAGTATTAGGAATACTCGAGGGTGATGTGATCATAAATGATTGTATAATCATGATACTTCCATCCCGAGGGAGTAATTGTAAAGCCTTGAACTTGGCATATCTCGGATTCTATATAATAAGATCCGGCTCGTCAAGAGGAAACCAACGGAATTTGTTTCGTATGAATCGAACTCCGTTTCGATTTGTTATGAATTTTGGAAGAAAGAGAAGTAAGGAAGGCTAAGACGTCATTAACCCATAATGACTGTCATTAAGACTAATTAAACATGATTAAAGAAATAAATGATCAATTGAAAACCGCTAATGATCATTAGCAAACACTAATCAATAGTTAGCAAAAGATAAGCATAAGCTGCGAAAGTTAAATCGCGATTAGTGAAAGTTAATCACGATTAGTGTTAATTAAGTCATTAGCGAATCTAGAATACTCTAGAATGTTCTAACGTAAGCCCCAAGATTTGGGATAAGTTTTGTCTAAAACCATGTGCCAAAACCATGGGACGCTAACCATGGTTTTCTAACCATGGTTAGTGGTTTTCAGGAGCCTATAAATAGACCCCTACCCATTCATTCTCTACGATTTGCACTACCACCACCACCCCAAGGGCTAGGGTCGAGAGGTCGGGAGGAGGAGTGGGATGCAAGGAAGGAGCGCTAGCGAAGCGCTGCCGGGAGAACGAGGAGGAGAAAGGTATGATCCTCTCTTAGTTTGCTTCGTAAGCTAGGATTTCAATTCATACTCTTGTTCTTCCAAGTTTTGTTCTTGATTCATCTTTCTTTCCGATTCGTTTTTCCTGTTGTGGTTCGAGAAGAAATCTGTGTAACACCCTACTTAGGTGCGAGCGGCTATGCACGTCAGTGACCCTGTGATTCGTCACACGTTCACTTATCTAAGATGCGTGGTGTCTACCGATTCTCCATCGTTTATGTTTCTATTCTTCGTATTATGCTTTTATAGTTATTTTGATGGAGAAATTTGTGTAATACCCTACTTAGGTGCGGGCGGCTATGCACGTCAGTGACCCTGTGATTCGTCACACGTTCACTCACCTAAGATGTGTGGTGTCTACCGGTTCTTCATCTCTTATTGTTGAGTATACTGTTTCTGTTTCGTTGTTATTTTTCTCGGTTGATTTTATAGAGGAAACTCTTTTCGTTTTTGTTTTGAAATATGGTCCCGATATAAGGGGAAATTTGCCGAAATTTTCCGAGAAATATGTCCCGATATAAGGGGAAACTCTGCCGAAATTTTCCGAGAAATATGTCCTGATATAAGAGGAAACTCTGCCGAAATTTTCCGAGAAATATGTCCCGATATAAGGGGAAACTCTGTCGAAAATTTTAAGAGAAAATATGTTCTTGACATTCTTTGTGTTCTTCGCGTTTTCTTCGCTTTCTTCGTTCATTCTTCGCGTTCTTGACATGTTCTTAGCGTTTTGATACGAAAATGAAATTCGATCTTTTCAGGAGCCTTAAAATAGCCTTTCTAAAAACGAAACACGGTAAAGCATTGCATACACGAGAGAGAGCTCGATTAGGTAACGAAATCCTTCCTTTTGCTGTTGGGTTTTCATACGAGATTATTGAAATTTTGATTTTATGTTCTGTTCTATGAGTCTGAAGAATTGCTTTGTGATTCCCACTAAAATAAGGTATAAGCATCAAATTGATGCGTTGGCTTTGAAAGTTAGGATTTGAGAGTTAAAATAGGCGTAAATACGAGTATTACTAATTATTACTGATTATGAAAATCGAAGACTTAATGAAAGAATTACATCATGGGAATTGATGTGGTTTGAGTCGAATACTGAAAAGGATTATGTATGTCACGTTAAGGATGAATGGGAGTAGAACTACAGGTCAGGCATGCAACCTGTAGGTTTGTCGGAAGGAACCCGTTTTTGACGTTTCCCCTACCTAGTCCCTGTTATGATAAGTGAGTACGAAATGAATTATTTGCAACGCGTGGTATCGGGAGCCAATATCTTCGGGTTGAACGATGGAAGATGTGGTCGTGCCATGTGGAGGAACGGGTGGTTCAATAGAGGCTGGGTCACGATAATATGCATTTAAAGCCGCTAGGTTATATGATTAAATGTTAGCCTGAGGTTTTAAGCAACCGAGTCCTCGAGGATGGTGTGCTCATTTGATTTTCCAGGCTGAGGGTTTGAGATCCTGTTTAATAAAAGAAAAGGAAATTGTCAGGGCAGTATTGGAGGATTGGTTGAGGCGACGTGCGGCGGCATAAGCTTTACCAAGATCAACACAATCTCCAATCCCAAAGGGTCCACGGCTTCGGAGTCCAAGAATGGTGGGATTCCCCTGGACTAATCCCTGATGTGGAATAGAAAGGAATATGACTTAAATTAATGAGAAGGAATAAAATTTTTGTGATATCAAGTTTTAAAAAATTACACAATTTGTTTGCTTTTATCTTCTTTGTTACTTAGCATTCGCTAATTTTTATCCTATGATTTATGGAAAACCCAACAGGCATCGGTGAGCCATCGCAAGGACTTTAAAAAATTCATCCAGCTTACATACTAGACATCCAACCAACCACAGTAGCTTTACTTTTCAAGGTAGTTAGTAATCTTTTGTATATTTTCCTGTCAAGCTGATGTACATGTAAATGGTTATAGTGGGACAATGCATCATTTGAACTTTATTTTGTGAATGGAAAAGTGTTGAAATACTTTTCTTCTGAGTATTTTTATTCGTAGTCTGTTTCTGAATGTCAGTTGTGATTGCTGAATAAATTATTGCTGAGTAACCAGATCCAGATATGGGAGGATCCGACGGCCCGGGAATCGGGGTCGTGACAGTAATGAAACATGTTTCAATTATAGTAACTTCTCTCAGTGGATCATTAAATTAATCTTAGTACAAATATTGGACATTGATCTGAATATGATTCAGATGTAATGAAAAGATAAGATTCATAGTTTGATTTCATCAAATGTCTAAGAGAAGACCCCGAGATCTGAATTTGAGATATGATCTCAATATCCAAGTCACTATACATAGAATTTGCAATCCCCTTGTCCTTATCTCCGAGCATCCGCGGAGAAAGCGCATTATTCTTGAAAGTGTTGAAGCATAATTTTGTTGTTGATAATATATCCTTGCATTGAGAACAATCGATAATTATTGTGATTTAATTATTATGAATAATATGGATATGATTCATATTTTGGAAAAATGAGAGCAGTCATCCAAAATAACTAACTATAATTAATTACCAAGGATCTGATTAATGTAGATATCACTATTAATAATAATAATAATAAATATTATAACATGATTTATAATATGAATATGATTCATAATTATTGATGGCATGATTAAAATTATCACAAAAAATTTGCAAGTATTTGGTGAATAATTTTTGCAACAAAAGTTGTTGCACATGTGGGAATATTTAGAGAGATATGAGATCTCTCATTTAAGGAAGAAGCGAGCCAACCTTCCCCTTTAAGAGGGTGGACAGCCATGGAGTCCTACTCCATGTATGGTCGTCCACTTTATTAAGGGAAGGAGGCTTGTCCTCTTTCTTTTATTTCCACATAAGATTGATTTGAATTAAATTGAATGTGTTGTAAATTATTTGTAATAAATTTAATTTATTTTAAATTGATTATTTATTGTTCAAATTTATGCAACAAAATCATATCCATTGATTGAAAGTACAAAATAATCTACACCCTTGATTATGATCGCACATGGATTGAGATCCAAGACATCCCAATTTAGTATAAAAGGAGGGGCTAGCCAATTCTACTTGCAACAATTGAAGAGCAACGACTCTCTCTCTCTCTCTCCATATTCTCACACACATCCTCCCTCTTTTTCTCAAAATTGTGGTCATCCACATTGTTGACCAAGAGAGAGTCGTAGTCGTCATGACGTCATTGTGCTGCCGGATCGATTGCTCCATGGATCTCCTCCATCTTCGTTGCTTCTTGCTCATGAAGAAGATGTCATATTTTGTAAGACAAAATCAGGAGACTCCTCGCTCGGATCATAAAACTTGTACTACGGAAACATGTGTCTCATCCATGTGCCTGCAAGTGTGACCTTCCGTCAGATTAGACTTGAAATAGAAGGTATCTTACTCTAGAGATAATGGTTTGCAAACAAACTTCATGAGGTATTCCTATAACTCGTTTACGATCTTGATGAAAAGATCTGAGAAGTGTTAAATAATCATGAGTTTTCATCTTTTTTTTAAAATTTTAATTCCTGCTGCATGAAACTAGTATGACTAGATGCTTTAGGTCGTATGTAGTGTGACCTACATGCTTTCGTGATGCACTAAGGCCTAAACCCTAGCCTTTAGGATGACGAAAGGATGAGCTTTGACACGTGGATAGAGATGCAGCACCTGGCGTATCCATAACGTTGGCCCAAGGCTGTGGCAACATCCATAAATAGGGGGTCGCCAATAAACTGGCAAGCTTGTTGAGGATCACCTCTGAGCAATGGTTGAGGCTTAGCCCGTGAAATCGAACCCTACGGGGTATCTTGTATAGGAGGTCCCGCTCGTGGCATGTTCCAGCTTCCCACCACCGCAGTACTATGAAACAACCCTGGAAGAGCCAAGAACTCCTTGCCAAGATGTATTGGCAGTCCTCTTCATAGGTGAGCCACAAGTAGAAGGAACCATTTGGCTGAGGGAAGATCTTAAAGTCCCTAGACGGCTTCCAAACCTTCTCAATAAAGGTTGACAAGAGCTTGTGGTAAGGTCTTTTTTATGTAGAAGATGAGCATATGCTCCCACATTTGGTCCAACGAGCATGCGTTAGCCTTGGAGACGAAAGTGACCCCCTCCCCATATACTATAGTGTGGGGTGAGGGCGAAGGCCATTCGTCACCGGGAGGGCTTTGGCAGAGGTTGGGGTTGGGAGGCCAATGGTTGAGGGTGCAAGGGGGGGGGGGGAGGGAGTGGGGATGGAGAGGTTGGGCATTTCGGTGATGAGGAGGAGGTGGGTTGTTGGTCACAGCCGGAGGGAGGCGGTTGCAACGGGCGAGTGGAAGAATGTAGGTTAGGGTTTGCAGTGGGGAGGGGTGGTTTACATTTTATATTGGATGTATGAATATGATTCATAATTATTGATGGCATGATTAAAATTATCACAAAAAATTTGCAAGTATTTTGGTGAATAATTTTTGCAACAAAAGTTGTTGCACATGTGGTTTCCCTTTAAGAGGGTAGCCATGGAGTCCTACTCCATGTATGGTCGTCCACTTTAGTAAGGGAAGGAGGCTTGTCCTCTTTCTTTTATTTCCACGTAAGATTGATTTGAATTAAATTGAATGTGTTGTAAATTATTTGTAATAATTTAATTTATTTTAAATTGATTATTTATTATTCAAATTTTTGCAACCAAAATCATGTCCATTGATTGAAAGTTACAAAATAATCTACACCCTTGATTATGATCGCACATGGATTGAGATCCATAGACATCCAATTTAGTATAAAAGGAGGGGCTAGACATTTGTACTTGCAACAATTGAAGAGCAACGACTCTCTCTCTCTCTCTCCATATTCTCACACACATCCTCCCTCTTTTTCTCAAAATTATGGTCGTCCACATTGTTGACCAAGAGAGAGTCGTAGTCGTGACGACGTCGTTGTGCTGCCGGATTGATTGCTCATGGATCTCCTCCATCTTCGTTGCTTCTTGCTCATGAATAAGATGTCATATTTTGTAAGACAAAATCAGGAGACTCCTCGCTTGGATCATTAACTTGGACTACGGAAACATGCGTCTCATCCATGTACCTGCAAGTGTGACGTTCGTCGGATTAAACTTGAAATAGAAGGTATTTTACTTTAGAGATAATGGTTTGCAAACTTGCTTCATGAGGTATTCCTATAACTCGTTTGCGATCTCGATGAAAAGATCTGAAAAGTGTTAAATAATCATGAGTTTTCATCTTTTTTTAAAAATTTTAATTCTTTCTTCCCGAAACTAGTATGACTAGATGTTTTAGGTCGTATGTGATGCGACCTACATGCTTTCGTGATGCACTAAGGCCTAAACCCTAGCCTTTAGGATGACGAAAGGAATGAGCTTTGACACGTAGATAGAGATGTAGCACCTGACGTATCCATAACGTTGGCCCAAGGCTGTGGCAACATCCATGAATAGGGGGTCGCCAGTAAACTGGCAAGCTTGTTGAGGATCACCTCTGAGCATTGATTGAGGCTTAGCCCGTGAAATCGAACCCAAAGGGGTATGTTGTATAGGAGGTCCCGCTCGTGGCATGTTGAAACAACCCTGGAAGAGCCAAGAACGTCTTGCCAAGATGTATTGGCAGTCCTCTTCACAGGTGAGCCACAAGTAGAAGGAACCATTTGGCTGAGGGAAGATCTTGAAGTCCCTAGACAGCTTCCAAACCTTCTCAATAAAGGTTGACAAGAGCTTGTGGTAAGGTCTTTTTTATGTAGAAGACGAGCATATGCTCTCACATTTGGTCCAATGAGCATGCGTCAGCCTTGGAGACGAAAGTGACCCTTTCCCCAAATACTATAGTGTGGGGTGGGGGGTGAAGGCCATTCGTCACCGGGAGGGCTTTGGCAGAGGTTGGGGTTGGGAGGCCAATGGTCGAGGGTGCGGGGGGGGGGGGGGGGGGGGGGGAGTAGGGAAGGAGAGGTTGGGCATTTCGGTGGTGAGGAGGAGGTGGGTTGTTGGTCACGGCCGGAGGGAGGCGACAGCTGCGGGCGAGTGGAAGAATGTAGGTTAGAGTTTGCAGTGGGAGGTGGGGCGGCAAGAGGTTAAAAGACAAGAAATGCTTTTAAACTTTAAATATTAAAAGGTTCACATCTATGCATTATGTCCTTGTTTAGGTACTTTTTAAACAAAACAAAGAGAGATTCGGTCTTTTTTTGTTGTCTCGACTTCAGCTTTCTATAAGTTTCTAACTCCTTTTTTAAATCATAAATTATAAATCCTAAAATTCAGGTCTTTCATCAGTATGTTTCAAAATTGAGGACCCAAATTAGAAATCGATACATATCCTTTTTCTTATTCTATTCTATTGAAATTGGTAAAGATTGAAAATTAATCATTTTAGAATATACTACATGGTGGAACAATACATGCTGCAGTCCCAGACCGTACCGTCTATGAGTATAATAGTTCTCCTTGATAGAAACCCCACGAGAGCCCGACAGGACGGACGTTGCCTCAGCCTTCAAAAGCATCTGGGGAAAGAATCATATATATGCCGGTAATTATTAGAAAAAACAACCATATAAATCTATTTCTAATATACAATGCATCTTCCTTTTAAATTGTCATTATTCTATGCTATTTAGACATCAACTATGTTCATGTTTTGAAGAAATACATATTCAATATGTATATTTGCATATTAAATGTGTATTGTATTCACGTTTAAAATATTTTTTTAATATAGCATGCCGGCCCGCCTCATGTCCTAGTGGGTCGGCTTGAGCTTGAGCTACAATTTCTAAAATTCAACGGGCTTAGGCCCAACCCGCAAGCCCGAAAATTGGAATCAGGCTCGGACTGGGTTAAACCTGGGCCCGACCCGACCAGACCCGATGCTCATCCCTACACCAGTTTCAGCCCATTGGGTCATCCTATGTTGTCTCCTTCCAGTCCAATGTCCAAAGGGATAGTTGTCCCTTTGATCGCACTCACCCACACAAGTATGTGTGTGGAGAGAGAGAGAGAGTATTACTTGTGAGTTTAAACTCATTACGATTGTGATGAGCATCCTTAGTTTAATAAGTTTTTACAATCATTTTGATCAAACTATTTATTGAGTTACAAATATTAGATCATGTTTTTATTATTAATGATCATTTTTACAAAGTCCACCTTAAATAATACTAAATGACCATTGGTTACCAATAGTAATAATATAATGTTATATTTACGGAAAAGTAAATAATTTACTCAAAATGAATGAGGGTACTCATTAGAGGCATGATAAGTTCAAAACTCATTGGAAAAATCCACCGAATATAGGAGAAACTTCCAAGTGATGGGTCTTTCCTTTATACGTGAAAAGACATCCATCACATCCATTCATATTCATTATTAATCCGGTGGTTACGATCAATGACTTATTATTTAAATTATTTTTATTAAACTCAATACGATCATTTTGACATAATCTATATTTAGAATATAATAAATATCTCCAATATTCTCTCCATTATCATTTCAAATTCAACTCAATTTTCGAATTTCATTGTGAAGTGATGAAAGAGGACGTCGGCCAGGACAATGGCGTCGAGGATGGTGCACGTAGGTCCAGAGGACGACAACATGGAGGATTACACGAGGATGGTGGTGCGAATGGGAGGAGATGATAACATGGAGGACAACGACGTGGAGGATGACACAGGAGGATGGCATGTAGAGGCCTTAGGCGGCAATGATTTACAAATTTATTTTTGTTTTGGAAAAAATAGAGGTTTCCGAATGGTGGTAGTGCGCATGGGAGGGGGATGACCGAGGGTACATGTACCATTGAGTTTGGGCAGAGGTAGACATGGGTGATGTGGGAACAGTGGAGAGGGAAGCCATCGCCATGTTACTCTATCACATAAAAAATTTATTACATTTCTCGCATGTTTGATTAGTATTTTACATAGTTATTTAGTATACTACATACCTACTTTTTTATTTTTTCAAATTCCTTTTCTATTTTACATGTTACATTCATGAAAAGTATTGATAAATGATTAATTTGCTCTTTTTTTTCAGAGATGCATATAAAACTTACAAACAAATACACACACTTACATGAGAAGGGGTTAATGGAGGGTACATGTACCACTGTGTTTGGGCGGAGATCGGTGGAGGTGATGTGGGAGCGACATACATGAAAGCCACTGTCATGTCGCATACATATTTATTATTTTTTTAGCATGATTGATTAGTATTTTACTTAGTTATTTAATATATTACATAACAAGCTTGTTATTTTACGAATTCATTCTGTTACATTCGGGGAAATAATTGATAAATTATTAATTTATCTTCTTTTTGCAGAACCATAAACAAAATTTACAACACATACACACACATACATGGGAGAGGGGTTGACAGAGGATACATGTACCACTGTGTTTGGACGAAGTTCGACAGAGGTGATGTCGGAGCGTTGGACATGGAAGCCCACACCATGTCACATATACACTTATTATATTTTAATATGAGTGATTATTATTTTACTTAGTTATTTAACATATTACATATCAAGTTTGATATTTTACGCATTCATTTATTATTTTTGCATGTTACATTCATGAATATAATTGATAAATTACTAATTTACCTTTATTTTTGCAGAACTGCATATAATATTTATAAAGAAGAAATGTATTTTACTTAAAATTGATGACTGGGAATGCAACAATAAACAAAATATTACTAAATGAGGTTTTATTTTAAAACGCAGTATACATTTTTATAATGTGAGTGTGAATTTTACAAAGAATATTGTCATTTGGCAGGGCAGGGAAATTGGTTGAAATCTTAGTGAATATAAATGTTGATATGCCTTGAGTTCTAACCATCTAACCTATGTTGAAGAAACATCGTATGCAACCCCTCCTCCTGAAAAGCTAGGGTTTGTGCCTTAACATATCACGGAAGCGTGTAGGTCACATCACATACGATCTAGGGCAACTAGTCATACTAGTTGTGTTGGGTAACCGAAACAAAAAAATTTTAAATAGATGAAACCATATGATTCGATAACACTTCTCAAATCATTTCATCAACAACACAGACACGTATAAGGATTACCTCTTGAAGTGTGTTTGTGTTTGTGACTCTAAATGATGAGACCTCATGTCTCAAGTCTAATCCAACGAAGGTCGCACTTGCGGGTGCATGGATGAGATACGTATTTCCCGCAATCCCAGTTGATGATCCAAGTAAGCGAGGAGTCTTATGATTACGTCTCACGAAATCCAACGCCTTTTTCATGAGCAGCCGATCCACCAACACAACGTGCCATGACTACTGTGAGATCTCTAAGTCAACATTTTGGATGGCCACATTGTTGAGATATGGAGCGGATGCGTATGGGAAATATGGAGAGAGAGAGAGAGAGAGAGAGATTTGTTGCTGAAATTCATGTAGCTTGTAAAAGAAAGGCTAGGGCTACCCATTTTATACTATTTTGGTTGTCCCTGGATCACAATCCATGTGCACATAAATCCTATGGCTGAGATTGTTTTGTGTTTTTAATCAATGATCATGATTTTATTGCATAAATGTGCAACAGTAAATAATAAATTTAAATTAAATTAAATTTGTTGCAAATAATTTACAACATATTTAATTTAATTCCATTAAATTCGATGTAGAAATAAATGAAAGAGGACAAGCCTCCTTTCCTTAATAGAGTGGACAACCATACGTGGAGTAGGACTCCATGGCCATCCACCCTACAAAAGCTAAATTTGGCTCTCCTTTTCCTAATGGGTAAGATCTCATATCTCTCCAAGATTCCACATGTGCAACAACTTTTGTTGCATAATTATTCACAAAAATATTTCCAAATTATTTTGTGATAATTTCAATCATGCCAATGATAAAGTGTGAATCATATTTATGCATCCAAAATAAAATTTAAATTGCATTTACAAGTAATTTTCCAATGTGATCCAATTCACATCAACATTTAATTTGTAAATACCAATTACAATTAACTCTCTCTAATATATGCTTAATATGGATAGTGATATCCGTATCATTCATATCCTTGATAATTAAATCATATTTAAGTATATTCGATCTCCATTCTCATATGTTCAAATAATATGAATGTTGTCGATATTATTTAAGGATATTTACACCCATGACCTTGAGTAGTTTAGTAATTACCCCAGAAATCTTGTGTAATCACAAATTACACCCATGACCCTGAGTACTCAATCCATCTCACACTTATAACCCTATGTTAAGTTGGTATGTTAACTAAACCACTCGTGTGAGTTAATCTAACTGCGCCACATCTAAGGATTGTTATCGATAATCTTGATATGGGCCTCAAATGAGGGACTATGGGTGGGTCAGTTCTGCTAACTCTATGATCAATGATAGAACAAGCTGCAAATAGTCCTTGCCAAACACTAAGCCAAAGGATAAGGACTAGCTTCGTGAGGTCCGAAAGGGATGTGTTCTGCAGGCTAATCCCTCTAGCTGAATTTACTCTTTTTTTTATTTTTTAGTAAAAAATAACCCAATACTACCCATACCCCTTTCTTCTTCATCTCCTCCCCCTCTCCTTCACCATCTTCCTCTAATCCCACAGCAACAACATCCCCAACATTTCGACGACGCTCCCAACCTCCTCTTGATCCGCAGCTCCGCCACCATCCGCTCTGACACCTCAACCTCTGCCGCCGTACCATCCCCCATCCCCACCATTGCCCCTAACACCCCCCTTGTCCATCTTCTCCTCCCCTTCCTGCAGCGATCTCGACCCCCACCGTCGCCCCGCTTCCACCCCCTTCGCATCCCCTGCCTCCAGCGACCTCCACCCCAACCGATACCCCCTTCCATCTCCGCCGCCACACCCTCCCCAACCCCACCGTTGTCCCCTTCCAACCCCCTCGTCTGTCTCCTCTGCTCCCGCCTCCAACGACCTCCACCCACACTGCAACCTATTCTCGACCCCCATCCGTCCCATGCCTCTAGTGACCTCCACCCCAACCGACGCACCCTTCCAACTTCACCGTCACCCTCCCCCACCCCCACCACCATCCCCTTCCATCCCCCTCGTCCATATCCTCCGGCCTCCCCTCCAGTGACCTCAACCTCCACCGACGTCCCCTTTCGACCCCCCTCTGTCCCTCGCCTACGGCGGACTCTACCCCAACCGCCAACCTTCCAACCCCCTCCGCAACCCCCTTACAATCATGTCTTGCATCTCCTTCGTCCCCTGCCTTCGACCCTTTCCACCCCCTCGACCGTCACCCTCCAGCCTCTCGGCGTAAGAATGGATTCCAGGAAACATTAGGAGGTGGGGGTTTGAGGTTGCTGACATCGACGAGGAATACAGTAGAAAGGGGATGCTTTGGTTGCCTAAGTTGAAGAAGATGGGAATTTTTTTGGGAATGTGATTTTGTTCGAGAGTTAAAATTGTTTAAAACAGATGGAATCTATCAAAGTTAATGGCATAAATGGATGGAAGTTGACACAAGGTTATGTCATGTAAGGGTTAAACATTATTCAGGGTTCTGGGTGTAATTCGCAATTACACTGGGTACTTGGGGTAATTACGAAATTACTCGGGATCATAGGTGTAAATATACCTATTATTTATAATAATTAAATCACATTGGAAGACATAGAATAAACCCGATGTTTCAGATCCCATTTGAACTGTCTCCTTCAGAGTTTTATCATTAAATTTCTCATTTGATATTGAGAGTTAGTATCGATCATATACTTTCCAAAAGCATATATCATGCCTACAATTTATGTCAAGCTTCTAAAGCGAGGCGATCATGCAGGGGAATTTGATCCCAGTATCTCATGAGTGAGATCATGTCTTCCGATTCAGTAATGAACATGTATGATCCCTTTG
The DNA here is from genome assembly GCA_037367405.1 of Ottelia alismoides. Taxonomy (NCBI): domain Eukaryota; kingdom Viridiplantae; phylum Streptophyta; class Magnoliopsida; order Alismatales; family Hydrocharitaceae; genus Ottelia; species Ottelia alismoides. Next base: position 40,404 of record JAZKJV010011317.1, read on the forward strand.
AGAGATTGTATTACTCATATGCCCTTTTATGAACATCATCTCACCGGTGTATAAACCTTGAATAGGTCGCAACCTATCGGTCTGCCAAATGTACATACTCAGACATATAGTAACACATCTGTCTTCGATCAGAGGATGCATGCTTATATCGTAACAGTATACGACAAATGTCTTAGTTATCTCGATCTCATTAAGTCAACTCTTTGATGTAACTTATCTAACATATGAATATCTATTCCTATGTAGATGACCTACATCAAGAGGATGGTCAAATATAACCCTTTAGTGAAGGATTGCCACCTCCTTCTCAAGTTGGAGATCCTTTCTTAACAATCATTTGACGGTACTTGATGAATCCTCAATCTAATTATTTATATGTTATCCAAGCACCAGCCTCTTTGATTCCACATTTGAATCAATAACTATATGGTACATAACCCTAATTGTACTAAGTGACCTATTATGCAAATTACTTATTCTTTATTTCAGATTAAGGAGTGAATTGCAATAATATATATTACATAATGGCTTGCCATGGGATCACATGTCCAACAATCACCCACTAGCCCAAAGAGCCATTTAATGGGCTAATCTTTAACTCCATACTCATGTGCTAATCATAAATTATTTAGAAAAATAGCTTTGTAGGCTGACTAGTTACTCTGTTCCCGAGAGATTGTGCCAAGTCCTTTTACAGACTTGCATAGCCTCCAGTAACTGTGCTCTCATCCCATGCAAACATTGCATCTTATGCAACCAATACTCAATCTTGTTAAAGTAGTTATTGTGCCTTTGTCGCTATAACTCGATAACTATTATAACCAGTACGTTATACCTTTATTTTTGTAGATCTCTATCTCCTCAGATTAAGACATAATCTTAAGTCTAGTAAGGTATATGTAGGTAAGACATTTTATATCACTATCTATAAAGTCCTAATTTCTTAAAGATTTTGAAATCACTATCTCAAAAATCTTGTTCCTTTGAAGATGTCTTCCTTTGTCTCTTCTTTGATCACTATGATGACATAGGTCACACTTAGTATAGGGGGGAGTATGTGTATTCTATATATACTTTAGAAGTCATAATTTGTACTTTATTGCATTTTTAATAATATGACTCTAAAAGTATGGTTATATTTTTGAGTTTTTAATATTCGATAGAAAACTGTAAATATGAGTTAAAAAGAGTTTAAACAAAGTTGTATATAAAATGTGTTGTAAAATACTTGTATAAAATTCCTAATTATTTAAAATTTGTTAATAAAATTCTTTTTGTAAAATCTTGTATAAAACCTGTATAATCTTGTGTATATGTAAAATATGTATTAATTTCTTTGAAAAATGTACATAATTCTTGTAATTTCATGTAACTTGATTTAATTCACTAACTTTTCAAAAAAATCCAAAAAATTAAAATTTCTAAAATTCAGTAAAAAATTGAAAAATTATTGAAAATTACATAAAAATCTTAATCCGAAAAATACACTTGAGAACAAATTTGTTGCATTCATAAGCATTTTTCAAACCAAGTTTGATTCTTGAATCGAATGGAGCTAGGTTTGAATGACGAAATTTGGTTTAGGCCTTAATCCACTTAATTTTAAAGGAAGTTTATTATGAACTAGAATTAAGACTCTTCAGATCTTTTTGACTTAATTCTTCGGGTTCCGTATAATACCTTGTTAGAAAGGTATTTTCATCTACTTTTCAGTAAAAAATAGAATAAAAATATTTTCTTACCGTTTTCTGTTTTTAAATAAAAAATAAATCCATGTTTTCAATAAAAATATTATTTTCCATTTAAAAAATAATTCAAAATAACATTACAATCTTAAAAACCTCTAAAAAGATCATAAAAATAGGAATAAAATAAAAAAATATAAAATTACAAAATACAAATAAAATAAAAATATAAAATCAAATACCTATATTTTTCTACTTATGGGTACCTAAAATCGTAAAAAATATAAATATATAAAATCAAATAAAAATTTAAAAAAAAATCCCTAAGAATAAATAAAAATAAGAATCGTTTACCTTGGTTCCTCTATTATTTTACTTTAGTTTTCTACAGTTTGCCTCCCTGAGTTTGACAACGACGTACTTATCGTTATACCTTTGAGTTTAGGAGTATAAATAATAATAATAAATTTTTTCCGTAAATTTCAACCGACCACTAATGAATCCCTGATTCTCACTCTTTTTTCTTTTATGTTAGCTTTATCTTAACAAACAACATGTAAACACTTGTAAATACAATAACTTAGCAATTTGTATACATCTGTTAATATTGCATAATTAACATAATTTTGTACAAAAATAAAAGAATAAAATAAAAGAAAAATGAAAGAGGTATTTAAAATAAATACAAAGTGACCCAAACCCCAAGAGAAGGTCAAGCCTCGACCTTGATCGTAAAATAAAATAAGTAGAAAGGGATAGGGTCTAACTTGTGTTGTGCATATTACCTATAGTTTTTTATAATTATTTTAACAAAATAAAATTAATTTATTATTTTTACTCCCTTGAACATATTTCTAAAAATAATATAAAATAAAATAAAAATCAGAAAAAATTTAATAAAAATAAAGATAAAAATCTCCATTCATTGTACAAAACACATGTACATGTATTATACCCCATATTTATTATATACCCTTAAATAATTTGTAAAAATAAAATAAAAATGGTTTTATACTCTAGAAATATGTTGTAAATAAGTAAAATATAAAATAGGATTATTTTTGTAAAAATAAAATAATAAAAATACTTGTACATAATACATATGTATATTATACTTATATTATATATATATTATGTTATTTTCTTAAAAAATAATTAAAAATCACAAAAAAATACTTTCAAAAATAATAAACATTTTTCATTTTATATACTTTTATTTTAAATTCTTTTACTATTTTTATTGAATTTATGAGTATTTTGTAAAATCAAATTTTCTTATTGGTCCAGGAGGATTGTTGACTCAGATCAACGCCTCCTCCTAGCTCGGGTCAGGTCGACTCTTCATCACCGGAGCATCTTCTCCAAATTTTCCCACCCAACTCTGAGCTCCTCTTGCCTCGAGATACAAATCCGAGATTCCTTGTACATCCGACTCCTTGCGGGTCCTTTGGCCGATCCGAATCTCTCTAGGGTTTTGTGCTCCATGCCGATCTTTCTAGACCCTCGAGCGACCTATAAATCATCCTCTTCCACCTCCTGGCATCGCAGCTCGTGCCTCACCCCTTCCTTCATCCCTAGGTACCTTTAGCAGAATGACAACAACCTGTGAGTGCCCTTGGATCGAAGTTTGTGGCCTGTAGATGCAGCTCAGCTACATGACCGGAGAGCTCCGTCGCGTTCAGCCTCCCCGCCCACCGCAATGTGGTTGAGGCCACGAACCCAACTCCTGCATTCTCCTGAAGTTCCCAATTCCATCTAGATCCTCAGGTACGACATATTTCGCTTCCATTTCCCATCTCAAATCCATTTCCATATTTTGCTCCACCGCCGTTCACTTGCTCCATCCAGTTGTTCGAAGCTTCGCTTCACCCACTTACTCGCTTTGATCGACACTACATCTCCACTTCCATCTTCACTCACAGTCAGATTACCCTAACACTCGACCATCGGTCCGAGATTAGGAAGGGCCACTATCCCCCACGTTTGTTGGAGACCCAAACTTCATCACCCGTCGCTTCTTCCCTCTTTATATGCAATAACAACATCGACCGAAGCAACGCCCTCGAGTCTCTCTACCATTTGCAGGTCTTCACGCACGCAAGGAGCCCATCACGATCACCCAGTTGCTCCAACGGAGCAGCTCCGAGTGGTCGGCCACTGCCATGCCCATATGGCCGTCAAACCCTTCATCAGACCCTTCAGCCTGAAGCGTCGCGCCTCTACGAAGTTGCTGGACCCCTCAGCACCTGCGGCATCGAAAGATTCAGACTATGCAATCCAACAACTGTTTATCTGATTTTCTTTGCTTTTCGTCTTTTCTTCTTTTCATTCTCTATTTTCTCTTTGTATCTAAAAGGTGCCGCTCTTGTAGACAGTTTTCTATACTTAGGACGTACTTTGTCCTAAGTATAGGGGGATGTGCACCCCAAGTACTTACATTCTTTGATCCTCTCCATTGTCTTTTCTCCTTGTCTATACTTAGGGATATTTTACCCTAAGTATAGGGGGAGACAATCTGAGTACGATCTGTGTATTCTCACCCTTGACCCTCCCTGCTTTGTGTACAGTCTGCTATACTTAGGATTATTTGATCCTAAGTATAGGGGGACGGCCAATTTCTCATTCATTCATTCCATTCATATTTATTCTTTAGATCTGTCTATACTCAGTACGAGTTATGTCTTTGCTTTTCCTTTCGATCTATGAGGGCATAGCTCAAGCTAAGTATAGGGGGGTCGTATATACCATGTATATACTATAAGCCATAACTCATACTGAAGAATAAAACACCAATTCAATCTAAAGAGCAATAAGTATCTTTATAATAAAAGATGATTGTGAGCTCCTTAGGCTCTTTGTACTTATACTGATTATTAAGTCAGAAAAATGTTTTGTGAAAGAAAGTTTTTTGTGAAAAACCGTGTGAAAACTGTTTGAAAATAGTGTGTACAAGTATTCAACCTTTGAAAAATCAGTTTTGCGTGTAAAATTTATTTCCTTTGCGTGAAAGCAAAATATGTGAAAATCAATGTGCAAATGATTGTAAAAATTTGATTGTTAAAGTTGTTTTGAAAAACCTATATATGCTGTGTAAAACCTTGGTAAAATCATTTTCAAAGACGTGTACATATTTGCAAAATTATTTTGGACTAGAGTTCTCAAAATTCTTTTGAAAAGGAGTCTAGAGTTAGATCTGAGGAGTCTACACAAAAATCTCTTATACAAAAATAAGCATAACCCCAAATAAAGCTTATAAGAGCCAAAACCGTATACAGTTTTCTTCTTTTGTATATTCTGATTAATAAAGCAGGTAAGATACCTGTACAGTATGATTTGAAAAAGAATGTGACCAATTTTGAAAAATTTGATGTGGAATGATTTCAACCTGTGTGAAACCGTTTGGATTGCAAAAATTCTTCTTTGTGTGAAAGAAATGAGTGGAAAAACCTATGTGCAAATGTTTTGAAAAATGTTTGTCAAAATTATTGAGAAAAATGTATATATAGTGTGAAAGATCTTTGCAAAAATAGTTTTCAAATGTGTGTAAATGATTGCAAAAATTATTGTGTACTATAGTTTGCAAAAATTATTTTCAAACTAGATCTGCAAAATAAGAGCACCATTACAAATACTTGTAAATCATAAATAAGACACACACAATTCTTTCTGTACAATGCTAAATAAACTACTCCATTCAAACCTGTAAAGTCTTTATAAACTCATACAGTTTGTAAATAAAGCAGTACACCCGTGTAAATAATTGTATGTACCTTTGTGTATATGTCAAGTTTTTATTTGCAAAAATTTCTCTGTGTAAAAATATTCTTTGATTCTTTTTAAATCCCTTGTGAAAATTTACATCATTCATTGTGCATAGCATAAGCATACCATTCATATTCTTTTTGAGTGAGCTTGATGATTGAATCAGTCTAATAAAGTCTCAAATTGGAGCTCGGTTGGACCTTACTGCACCTAACTACACTGGAACCTTATGGGAACTAGGTTTAAGGTACTTCAGGTCTAGTCAGACTTAATTCTTTGAGAGAGCAGGGCTGGGTTCAAGTCACATCAGTGGACTAACTAGAACTTTTCGAAACACACGCATGACTCTTGTCGGCCGTGACCTAACTTGGACACTTGCACCTTTCACTTGGCTCAACTCGGTTGGAGTGGTGAGGGGGTTGGATTTGCCAGTCCGAGATGCACACGGGTGGAAACATTCGTCCTCGTCTAGGGAGGGAAGTGCACCCCAATCTGGTCCAGTTTCAATGAAGTCGAATGACAGGAGAGTGTGGGTTGCAATAAAGCTTCAAAAGAGGGATAGTCTACTGGCTCAAGAGGAAAATTTCTTGTATATATGCTGCACCATGTAGATATGTTGTACAGAAGCACTTGAAAAAAATGCAAAAAGAACTCCAAAAAAGTGGTGGGTCGGATTGAAAATTTAATAACCCCACCGGAGTGTATATAGTTCAATAAAACAAAAGCTTATGGTATCCATGTTACATCTCATGAAGCTTGTAGCGGGAGACTTAGCTACACTGGTTGAGCTCCCAAAACTCTATACCTCTTATTCCCCCCTCTTCTTGAGCCGGTTGCCACTTGAACTTAGAAGGGAATACCCCGCTCCTCGACGGTAGAGGGCTGGATTGGGGAATCATTGGGTTGTCATTCTGGAGAAGCTAGTCTCTTTGTCATTTCAGTTGAGGAGAGTCACTATCACTTACACTGTACAAGTCAGCTTCATAGTCAAAAGGGTTTGCGTATGATGTAGGCTGGTTCTGACATAGCTGTTGAGGTGATTTGAACCAAGTTCTGTGACTCTTGAAGGCTGTTGTGTTTTAGAGCTGGTTCCCGACTAGGTTCCGCACACATCTACACTCAAGGTCTAGCCGAAGCTCCAAATTATGATTTTGTAAAGGCATGCATTGCACTGAAAATACCCTTATTCACTCTATCCTTCTTTAATTTCCCTTTTTCTTTTCTTCATTCTTTTTGCACTTATTGCATAAGTGTTTGCTATGGACTAGCAAAGGCAAGTATAGGGGGGTGATGAATCTCCATTTCATCACCTTTATTCTATCATTTTGGCCTCAAAAACCCCAGCAAATGCATATAAATAGCATTAATTTGTACATATTAGCATTCATTGTTTATTATATTAAATGTACATAGAATAAAGTTTTTAATGCCAAAGTTATAGAATAAAGGGAAGAAAAGAAAAAGGAATAAAATATTGCAAATATTTTATGACCCGAACCCCGAGACCAAGGCCAGCATGGAATTAGGTCGACAAGGAATAAAGTAGGGGGAGATAAGGGCCAGTATACAATAAATACCTCATTTATTAATTCATTTATTTATGCATTTTTGGCACCTATTTTGTACATAATTATTTATTCATCAGATAAAAAAACTTTGTACATGAAAGATGTAGATAATAATGTAAATAAAAAAATAACACCCAGTGTACATTTTATACACAGAATAAAAAGCCAAAATCTCAACTTCACAGACCCATATCTTGCAAATAAAAATTCCAAATCACCCAAACTCACCTTTAATTATATATAGCATTCCAAGAACTATTTTATAAAACTGGTTTCATAATTTTTGGAGTCCATATGCAGAAGTTAGGTTTTTGGCCCTTCTTGTATATAGGACTGATTAAAATATTCATTTTATTCAATATTTATTCTTTGTATAAATTCAGATTTTTAGAATTTTGCAAATAATTTATATAATGCATACATATATTAGAAGTTAAAGAAAACCAAAAATAATTTGTAAAATAAAATAAGTCTACAAATTCATAGACAAAATACCTATACTATATACCTATATATAAATAAAAAGGATTTTATTCCTTGGTTCTTTAATTCTTTTATATTTTTATAATAATGTGTACATTATACATAACTCATTAAAAATGTAAATCCAGAATAAAAATCAAGAAAATACAATAAATAAATTAAGTGTATAAAATACATAGATAAAACACCTATAAGTATACCAACATACACCTATACCTATTTATTTAACAATATAAATAAACTCATAAAAATCAAACAAAAATACCTTTATACTCACAAAAATAAATTATAAATTTATAAAATAAGACAATAAAATAATAAAAGAAAATAAACAAATTAAAAATAAAATACATAAAAATACATGTAAATACATACATATACACATTATTCAAATAAAACTATAATAAAACAACTCGAAAAATTCAATAAAAATCATTAATAAATACTAGATGAAATAATAGACATTTTTTATTTTATAAGAAAAAATTAATAAAATCGTTTAAGGTGTCAAATAAATCAATGTCCAATCAGATTTTCTGTTTTGTCTTGTAGCGGCTGACGTAGCCCAATGAGGCGCCGGCCTTCGTTGACCCCCTGGTCAACTGTCCCATCCCTTGCCTGGCGCCTCTGAACTATCAAATCCCCAATTTTCCTCCATTTTTCGCGGCCATCCCTTCCATCATCCTGGCTCGCTTCCTTCACAAGATTTGTCCTCTGATCATCCATGATGCCCGCCAAAATCATAGATCAACGAGATATTCATTGGATCATTCAATAATCGTCGGGTAATAAGGCCTCTTGCCAATGTTTATAAATAATTAGCTCCGCATCCTTCCTCAAATTTGGCCATTTTCATTCCACCCAAACGCCTTGATCTTGCTCCTGGACCATCCCTCATGACAGGGGGAGTGACCCAGCGCCTCGACTCGGCCGGAGGACGGAGAATTTTGACGCGGAGGAGCTCCGGCGTCCGCCCTGCTCCCTGGAGGCCCCCCAGGTATAAGAGTTGCCCTTTTATGCGTTTTTAGTTAGCTTTTAATGTCAGCGTTCATTCCAGTAGTTAGATTAGTTGTTAGTTAATCCCCTTAGCGTAAGAATCAAAATTCGAAGTTCGCCGGAGCTCCGCTCCGGCGACTTCTTCACCGAGAACCCTACTGTTTCCGACCACCCCGAGCATCCCATTTCAACCCTCAACGCCTTCTCCATCTATCGCACACCACAGATCAACCCAGGACCCTCGGTCTTGGCGAATCGGGGCTCCTCCTCCGCCGTTCGCCGAAGCCCCTCCGCCCACCTTCATCTTGCATTGCAGCTTCAAAACCCCGGGTCGAGGAGATAGCTCTCTCGCCCGCGGTTCTTCCTGTGCAGGTACATCGAGGAATCGAGCCCAACTGGGCTTGCTTTGAACCAGGAAGAGGTTCCTGGAGGTCCTCGGCTTCATCGACCTCGACCCAGTGACTCGGACCTCCAAGAGCCATGAAATCACCATCAGTCGATGCGGGATCCCTCCAGCTACATGTAGACCACCTCAGACGTGCCGGAGAGCCTTGGAGGAGCCCAAGCTCCTCGATCAAAGCTCGCCAGCCCCGAGCTTCTTCCCCGTTCTTTCAGGGAGCTTCAGCACCGTCGGATCAGGAGGCGAGGCCCAGATTGAAGGAGAACCGTCCGATGAAGCCACGTGCCAACCGTCAGATCAGCCCGGATCGTCTAATCCAGGCCCTTCATCACCGAACCGGTATCCACCGTCGGATGCGTGACGCGTGGATAAGTGGCGCCTCCAGCGCCGTTGGATGACACACCTCATTTAGGGGTAAATTTCACATCTAACCCCCGCCTTTTTGTATTTATAGTTTAATACAAAAAATGAAACGTCACGTTGTAAATAAAATGTATATTTTTCAGAACAACCCCCTATGTTTTTAGATTTACATTTTAGTCCCTCTGTGCCTCACGTGCAGCACCCACGTGAGGCGCGTGAAATTTGCATTTAAACCCCGCCGGGTTTCTGTAATTATAAAATGGTCCTGAAAATAAAAGTTAACGTGTATTTTTATTGTGATTTTTACATGTGTGCCCCTGTGAACTATTTTATTTGCAAAAATACCCCTGCCAGGCCATTTATTTTTGAATGCTTTGTCTATTTATTTTGTGCTTCATATTAAATCGAAAAATCTTGTAAAAATAGACTTAAGCTCCTGTTTGGTTGTGCTTGCACGCTATATTTTTAGTTTTTCATTTTGTTGCATTTTTATATTTATTAAAAATCAAAAACATGTCTTTTATTCACTGTCTAACTTATAAAATCCTAAAAAAATACGAAAATACCTCGAAAATGCCAAAAAAATTCCCTATGGTGCATTTTGACCTATTTTAGTGTCAGTCCAAAAATCCCTAAAAATATCAAAAGAAAACCTTAAAAATCCAAAAATACCCAAAAACTTCAAAAAAAAATATAAAAACTCAAAGAAAAATCAGAAAAATATGAACTCAGTCCCTGTTTCTGCTATACTTTATTATCTTTATTAGAAAAATAGTGTAGAAAATTTTTAGAGGCTGATTGTTATTTTTAATGTCTATTTTTATCACAGCCAGACCCTATTCCACTGTTTGCTCCTATTTTGCTATTAAAAATAAAAAAAAATGTTTTCAAAAATGCCCAAAATTCACAAAAACAGTAAAAAGTCATGAAAATCCTAAAAAAGACTTTATCCATGAATTTTTGACTATTTTTTAGTATTTTTGTAAATATTATAGTATCCCTTTATATATATACATATACTCCTTAAAAAAAGAAATATATATATATATCACTACTTATATGTATTTCTATATATATATTTATTAATCCTAAAATATAAAAAATATAATAAATAAAAAAAGACAAAATTAAAAAAAAACCATAAAAATAGATTTCGCACTTGGATGACTCTGAGATACATGTAGGCTATTGCATTTTGTATTGCTCTCTGTGGTTCGACCTCTACATGCTTGTCACTGTACATTTTATGGTAGAGTAAATAAAGATTAATTCACATTTCTTTTTGGATTTAATTGATACATTCTTTCATTGTGGGTTAATTGCTGCTTAACTTGGGTATTCTGCGAGCGGTCGCCTCGGCGACAACTTATTTACATTATTCATGGTGACCCTCGTGGAAGATCCTCGTTATCACGTAGCAGATATTCTCTGGACCGTCTGATCTGGGGCTGCCAGTGATCAGAACCATACACCAACGTCGCCTCCAGAGCCCCCTATGTGTCCTCACATGTTTTGCACGTGCCATGCAAGGGTATATTTCTCTTTCTATCCCCGCTTAGTTTCTTATTTAGTTTTAGTCCAATAAAATAAAGTTGTAGTTCAATTTTTTGCAGTTTGGACCTCATATTTTCATATATTTGCAGTTTAGTCCAGTTTTTGTGAACTCACGTGCCGTCCCTCATGCTTTTTTGAGTTATTTGCATGATCTGTCCTGTACGTTATATGTGTTATGATTTATATGACAAGTTTCTGGGATTTGCATTTATACCCCTGTGCGTAGTTTATTGAGCATGTGCGTGATTGAATTGGACATTTTACAACTTGTGCCCTAATATTTCTATGTGTGTTATTGTTTGACCCCTGAACTTTACTTTAATTGCAAGTAGGACCCTATAAGTTGTCCATCTTGTATCTAAGTAAATAAATATCAAATTAAACACCCAAAAATTCTCTAAAAATTATTGTTAGCTCATGTTAACATGTAATATTTGTTGTGATTTTTGTGGATTAATTTAGTTTTATTTAATATTTTCTAAAAATAAAAACCTTAAAAGGTGTTCTTTCTACTTGGGAAAATACATAAAAATTCTAAAAATTATCTTAAAAATTCTACAAAAAACTTTTCGTGTGTGCTTTGTATGCTTTATTTACAGTAGCAAGTGTGTTTAAAAAACTCTTATAAAAATCCTATAAATTACAAAAGATCTAAAAACCTGTAAAAATGATATACAATTCTAGAAAAATCTAAAAAATACCATTTTAGTTCATGTTTATAGCTATTTTCTTCTAGTTTATCATAAAATCACTCCCCAACATTTTAAGCATTTTTAACTTGCAACATTGTCCTGGCTGTACACTGTTTGCATTTGTAACCTTTGCTTGATTTTTATAAAATAAAAAAACACCATAAAATTCCCAGAAAATTATCAAAAACACTTTAAAATTTCAAAAATCCAAAAATATTTTTATCTTTATTTTTGAGCATTTTTAGTCTTAAATAAAGATTAAAAAGGATTGTTGTGTATCTTATTTTCTTATTTACTTAATTTTGTTCCTTAATTAAAAATTATAAAACTCTACAAAATTAAAATCACCAAAAATAGGTTGTTTTATTTCTGAATTGTGACTACTTCATACATTTTCGTGCTCCTCGTGTTCGACCTTGGTTGCTATACTAGATAAAAATAAATAGCGAAGATCGCTTACATTTTTGCATGCTTTGATTTTTTGATCCCCTTGTTTGGGTTTTTTTCTCTTTTTTCTTGTTGATTTGCCTTGTGATTTGAGTCACAACGACCCTTTGATTATTTAATTTTCTAACCCCGAGTACCTTGGCACGTCATCAGTCACCATATCGATAGCTGTCTATCTTTTTAGACAACCCGATTGGTGAATTTTTAGTCAACACCTCCCTCTTATTTCCATGCATGCAAAAACCTTGCTCCGATCAAAACTTCGGCGACCCGTTCATCTCCTCTGCCAACTCGAGACTGAAGACCCAAACTCGTCGACTCGAATTCAGACCTACCACACAACTACAATTATCTCAGCTCTGCCCAACTGAATCTCATGGCGTAACCTCTTTTCGCACCCAAATTTGAGGATTGTTTTGAATTGTCTCTCAACCGCTTTAAATATCCATCCAGGTGTTCGAGATGAACATGATCTTCCTTTATCCCTTTTTCTCATGAGCTCCTAAATACATCATCCTTTGAGTTGTATTTGAAGAAATCTTGCTCTCATTGAGGGGAGAATTTGAGATTGGCGAGGTCCAAACGGCGTAGCCTCTCCAGAAATGTCATATGAGGAGGAGTCGAGTAGGGGTGTCAGGAAATATTCAAGTTTGATATTCACTCATATTCAATTCGCTAAAAGTTCGATTCAGATTTGGTTTGGAAATAAACGAATTGAACCTGAACCAAGTTTAGGCTCGATTTCATAAATGAACCGAACCATAAATCTTAGTTTCGATTCGTTAAATGCTCGATAAACACACACACATGCATATTTACAAATCCTTATCCACAGAAATTGACCTTATTTTGAGATAAATGGATTTTGTCCCAAGATAAGTGGGCATTGTTTGAAGATAAGTGAATATGTACATGATAAGTATGTTTTATTTCAGTATAAACTATCTCAAAAATAAATGGTCAAATCTTGTTTACAATGTCCATCATCTATGTGTCTAGTACTTTTCCATTCTTTATCCTCAAATCAATAGAATAAGTATAAACCTTACTTATCACATATCCCCACATTATTCTTTATCCTCACTTGAACGGATATAAAAATATATTATAATATACTTTTTTTTTTCAAAGAGATGAATTTTTATTAATCTAATTTTTTCAAAAGATGAGAAGAGTTGTATTTAATGAATATTTATTCTAATTATAGACACATATATATTATCATTTCTTTTCTTTTCACTCCCTCTCACTAGAGAATTCTCAAGTTCGATACTCGCTTAAATTTGATTCTATTAAATAGAGGTTTGATTTAGATCCGATTCGAAAATAAACAAACGACCGAACATGAATACAAGTTTAGGATTGATTAAATAAACAAACCAAACCTAAAAAATGTAGATTTGCTCAGGTTCGGTTCGTTTACACCTCTACAGTCGAGGCAACAACACACCCATGCGAGTCATTGTTCTTTTCCATCTTCATCCATAGGTAAAATTATTTTTATCTCTTCTCCTCTATGTAGATTAGTTTTCATTGATAATTTGTTCTTTTAAATCCTTCTATTTTCTCTGTTTTAAGTGCTCTTCTCATTTCTCTCATTCATTTATTACTGCTGTTATTGTTCTGATCGTGTCTCTAATCCGTTCTACTCACCATCAGAGACATTCATCCAGTTCTCCATACCACTCACACGATCTATATGTGTCTCAGGCTTAGGTCTCCAATATGTTATTGTTGTAAGTTTGTAATACTTCAACCCCAAACATAGTTCGAAAACTCACAAAGCGTGAGAGTGTATTATAAGTGGTGGGGATTACTACTTGACAACTCAGGCTTAAGCATTTTGGGTGGTTGTCGACGGGTCCGATTGGGCCCGTACCCAACAAGTAGTTAGGGTCATATTTCCCCGATAACATCCATGGACCTAAGCACGAGAAGCTTTAGATGATATCAAAGCGGTTTACCTCTAATAGTAAAAAGGGCTACTCGAAAAGATCTAAGTCGGGAGTGTGCAACTACCACTGTAACTAGGAATAAGTTATGTGTCATGTTGAAATGGGGACATTGCAAATGTAAGTGGATGAGGTTTTAATACATCAATCCAAAACATGGTTTCACATCAAAAACTTACGAAGTGTGAGAGTTAGTTGTCTTGGTTAAGACTGAGAGTTGTCCAAGTCAGTTATAAGTGGTGGAAATTAGTACTTGACAACTTGAATTTAAGCATTTTGGACGGTTATCAATTGATCCAATTAAATATGTACCCACTAAATTGTCAAGGTCAGTTTTTTCCGATAACGATCAGGGTCCTAAGCCAGGATGTTAGAAATTACACCCGAGATCCCTCACGGATCTGAGTTTGATTCGCTTCCCTCGTATCGTTGAGGGATCTTTGGTCCCTTGGCTTTAACTTATTGAGTAAGTTTGTGCTGATTGATCTAATCCTCACTCGATTCTAAGTAGCAAATGCTGATGTTCTGTGTTTGATAAGTGCAGTAATTAAACTGCTGCTAAAGAATACGTATATTCATTTGAACAGCAAGGTGTTGAGCAATTCAAAAAATCAATACTGAGTTTGTGTCCTCACGCTAAAAAAAGGATGATCAAGATTTTAAAAGTGCGATTGATTTCAATGGCTAACGTTTGAGAACGATCTTCTCTGACAGCTGTTATTTCAATGGCTAATGTTTGAGGTGAAAGCTGTAATTTGCAGGTACACCATCGGGCGAGCCGAGGCCTTGATCCTCCGACCCAATCTCGTCGAATCCGCCCCGACTTGAGCAACCGGAGACACTGCCGTTGATTGATTCTTTCGTACGTAGTAGTGTCATCGTTGATCTTATCAACAAACTGGAAGCAGCAAGTCAATTCCATACATCGGGAGGCTGCAGACAGGACACCTTGTTCTTCCGGCCGCGTTAGATCATCCACACGTGCTCGCTTTCCCCTTTCGACGGTTATATCTGAACGGTGGAGTAGTTTCACGCCCATCCACTCCATAATTCTCGATATCGCAAGAAGCTTCAGCTGGAATTAAATACTCATTACTCACGTGTACTCGAGCAAGTGATATTCCGGGTATTTGTTTTGGGATTTTTACGTGACAGATTTTATAAACTTTTCAAATTACTCTACGATGTTTTATAACAATATAATCCCCCCTCGATCTCGTAAACTTGTTCCGTCTTACCTAGGGTGGAGCATTGGGCCGGGCCGGCCCTGACCCGACCCTGACCCGACCCGCAAAAGCCCGGGCCCGGCCCGAACCCGACATACAAATGGGCCGGGCCCGGGTCCTCATTTTTCAAAAATATTATATTTGGGCCGGGCCGGGCCCGAACCCGAAGTACAAGTGGGCCGGACCCGGGCCCTCATATTTCAAAATATCGTATTAGAACTAAATAAGGGGATACGGATTTATAGTCATAATACATCCAATATTTCCTTCATACATCAATAGTAATATTATATTGTAACAATACATCCAATATTCGTGTGTTATGGACGAATTATATCCATAACAATAAATTTGGAATCAAAGTGCAACTTCATGGAATCAAATAAGTGCGGGTTAAGCCCGACCCGAGCCCGAGCCCGACCCGAACCCGAGCCCGAACACGCGGGCCTTGGGCCGGGCCCGGGTCCTCAGTTTGCTGAAAAAAGCGGGCCTCGACCCGGCCCAAGGCCCACGGAAAATTGATGGGCTCGGGCCGGGCTTTCCCGGGTTGGGCCGGGTCGAGCCCAATGCTCCACCCTAGTCTTACCCTAGAGATCTTACAAACTTTTTAAAATAACCATTACGATTTTTGAAACAATATAATCCCCCCCCTCGACCTCGTAAACTTGCTCCGTCTTACCCTAAAGATCTTGTCGTTAGTTGTACTTTTACTTGAGTTAATAGTGTGGGTTAATCTAACAAGAGGTGAAAATTAACGCTGGATCTTCCACCAACCCGAACCCTAACATCATCGCAAGTCGTAAGGTGTCGACGTGGAGAGCATGAGATCGTCCCCGAAAAGGTACATCAACCGATCCGCCGCCCAACTCGACTCCTCCAGAGCCAGAGGCGACAGGGGCGACCCCGTACGCTGGAGAATTGGAGCGCGACAGAGCGAGCAAGTCCCCTGGTCGTCATGGTCGAGCCAACGGTCGAGGCAACCGTGGTGGAAGACGTGGCTGCAGTTCTGCAGCTCCTGCATCTCGTCGCTCGACTCCATCTCACTAAGACATACGCCGCAAGTATCCAATGAGCTGTGGGCGGGGGCAGGGGAGGAGGGGAGCAGGGTAGAGGAGGCGGTGGAGGGAGATGGGGTGGGGGCGACAGACCTGGAGGAGGTGGCAGAGGTCCGGGAGGAGGAGGGCGAGGGCGACAGATGTCGAGGAGGTTGGTGGACGCTAGATGAGGAAAGGGAGATGAGGAAGAGGGTGAGGGGGGAGGCACTCACTGTAAATTTGATAAACAAAATGTATATAATGTAAAAGTACATTACAGAATCTGATTAATTTTAACGGGTAAATGAATGTGGGATAACCGCAAAGTCTGTAGGGTAAGAATTAACAAGTTTATGAGATCGATGAGGGAATAAAGTTATTTCAAAGGCCCTAAAGATAATTTGAAAAGTTTATTTCAGCCCATCCACTCCATAACTCTCAATATTGCAAGAAATTTCAACTTGATTTAAAGACTCACGTGTACTCGAGCAAGTGATATTCCGGGCATTTGTTTTTGTACCCTCAGACGATAATTTCCCCTACGGGGAAAATGTGTATACCCCTAGGGGGAGCTAACTTAGCTCCCCCGCCACTTTTTCACAATTTTTTTTATTTTTTTGAAATCTAAAACCGTGTAAATTCATTATTAAATCTCTATATTATGTCATTCAAATTTCATGTGAAACAGAGACTCCTACGACCTCCATCCAAACGGGGTCGATTTAAAAAATCCTGTTACCGTTAAAAAATGACTGCTTGGATGGAGGCCGTAGGAGTCTCTATTTCGCACGAAATTTGAATAGCATAATATAGGGATATAGTGATGAATATTCAGGGAAGAAATTTTCAAAAAAAATAAAAAATGGTGAAAATGGGGCGGGGGAAGCCAAGTTAGCCCCCCCTAGGGGGCATCCCCATTTATCCCATATATATATAGGGTTAAATGAGGTTACTCCCTAGGTGTAGCCAATTCGCTACTCCCACCCCTATTTTTCTCTATTTTTTATTTTTTAAGAAAATAAAAAATATGTATATTCATCACTATATCCCCATCACATGTCATTCCAAATTCGTCAGAAACAGAGGCTCATATATCCTCCATCTGAAGGGGGTCAATTTCAACAATTCTGAGATCGTTAAAATTTGACTGTCTTGATGGAGGGGATAGAAGTTTCAAATTAAGTTTAATTTTGAATGGCACCACGGTGACATATTGTGATCTAAATTCCAATAGGTTTCATTTCAGAAAAATAAAAAAATACAGGGGAAAAGAGGTGGGAGCATGTAAGTTAGCTACAACTAGGGAACATATTCCCTTTCCCATATATATATATATATATATATATATATATATATATATATATATATATATATATATATATATATATATGAGAAAAGGGAGCCTAAGCCCCGGGTGTAGGTAACTACCTACACCCGACCTTTTTTTTGCATGATTTTTTATTTTTTTTGAAATGAAATCTTGGGGGAATTAGATCACTATGTACCACCATGGTGTCATTCAAAATTCAACTTAATTCGATACTCCTAACATCTCCATCAAGATCATCAAATTTTAACGGTCTGGAATGGCTGAAAATGACACATTCTAGATGAACATGTTAGGAATGTTTGTTTTGCATGAAAATTGAAACACATATTCCCCTTAATATATTAAGTAAATCCCCCAAAGATTTTATTCGAAAAAAGTAAAAAATAACGAGAAAAAAGGCCGGGTGCAGGGAGTTACCTACACCCCCGGGTGCAGGCTCCCGGCTCCCTATATATATATATATATATATGGGGTTGATGGGGCTGCCCCCCTCATTTTGGGCATTTTTTTATTTTTTTTGAAAAATATCGTCATGTATATTCATCCCTATATCCTTCCTATATGTCATTCGAATTTCGTCAAAAATAGAGACTCCTACGGCATCCATCCAGACATAGTCGATTTAAAAAATCATGCGAGCGTTAAAAAAATGATGTTGGGATGGAGGCCATATGAGTCTCTGTTTCTGACGAAATGCGAATGAAATATAGGAGGGATATAGGGATGAATATACATGGTGATATTTTCCCAAAAAAATAAAAAAATTGCAAAAAATGTGGTGGGGGCAACCATGTTGGCTACCCCTTGGGGGCAGCCCCATTTTCCCAATATATATATATATATATATATATATATATATATATATATAGAGAGAGAGAGAGAGAGAGAGAGAGAGAGAGGGGTAAATGGGGCTGCCCCCATGGAGTAGCCAACTTGGCTACTCCCACCCCTATTTTTCCCTCATTTTTTTATTTTTTTCGAAAATAAAAATTTGTATATTCATCATTATATCCCTCTCACATTCTATTAAAATTTCGTCAGAAACAGAGACTCCTACGGCCTCCATCCAAACATGGTCGATTTAAAAAATCCTGCGACCGTTAAAAAAATGACGTTTGGATGGAGGGCTTAAGAGTCTCTGTTTCTGAGAAATTTTAATAGAATGTGAGAGGGATATAATGATGAATATATAAATTTTTATTTTTCAAAAAAATATAAAAATGAGGGAAAAATAGGGGTGGGAGTAGCCAAGTTGGCCACTCCCTGGGGGTAGCCCCATTTTACCCATATATTTATATATATAAAAATGGGGCTGCCCCCAGGGAGTAGCCAACTTGGCTACTCCCACCCCTATTTTCCCTCATTTTTATATTTTTTTGAAAAATAAAAATTTGTATATTCATCATTATATCCCTCTCACATTCTATTAAAATTTCGTCAGAAACAGAGACTCTTAAGACCTCCATCTAGACGTCATTTTTTTAACGGTCGCAGGATTTTTTAAATCGACCATGTTTGGATGGAGGCCGTAGGAGTCTCTGTTTCTGACGAAATTTTAATAGAATGTGAGAGGGATATAATGATGAATATACAAATTTTTATTTTCCAAAAAATAAAAAAAAATGAGCGAAAAATAGGGGTGGGAGTAGCCAAGTTGGCTACTCCCTGGGGGCAGCCCCATTTACCTTATATATATGTGTGTGTGTGTGTGTGTTAAATGAGGCTACTCCCTGGTTGTAGCCAATTGGCTACTCCCACCCCTATTTTCTCTCAATTTTTTTTTGAAAATAAAAAATATGTATATTCATCACTATATCCCCCAAACATGTCATTCCAAATCCGTCAGAAACAGAGACTGTTATGCCCTCAATCTGAAGGGGGTCAATTTCAGCAATTCTGAGACCGTTAAATTTTGACAATCTTGATGGAGGTGATATAAGTCTTGAATTAAGTTGAATTTTGAATGACACCTTAATGACATATTGTGATCTAAATTTCAATAGGTTTCATTTCAGAAAAATAAAAAAAATATATGGGAAAATGGGTGGGAGCATGTAAGTTGGCTACAACTAGGGAGCATACTCCCTTTTCCCTATATATATATATATATATATGAGGTAAATGGGGCTGCCCCCAGGGAGTAGCCAACTTGGCTACTCCCACCCCTATTTTTCCCTCATTTTTTTATTTTTTTGGAAAATAAAAATTTGTATATTCATCATTATATCCCTCTCACATTCTATTAAAATTTCGTCAGAAACAGAGACCCCCTAAGCCCTCCATCCATACGTCATTTTTTTAACGGTCGTAGGATTTTTTAAATCGACCATGTTTGGATGGAGGCCGTAGGAGTCTCTGTTTCTGACGAAATTTTAATAGAATGTGAGAGGGATATAATGATGAATATACAAATTTTTATTTTCCAAAAAATAAAAAAATGAGGGAAAAATAGGGGTGGGAGTATCCAAGTTGGCTACTCCGTGGGGGCAGCCCCATTTACCTCTCTCTCTCTCTCTTTCTCTCTCTCTCTCTCTCTCTCTCTCTATATATATATATATATATAGGAGATATTTCCAATGAGGTGCACCTTTCCTGGGTACAAGGAAAGCCCGCCATCTCATCCATATAAATTGAATCCAACGGATCTAATTAACGCCTCTTTATCTTTACTTTTTTAATATTGAAAACCCGTTTTAGTCATTTTGTCTCATTCGAAAAATAGAAGGTGACAACCCATATTCTATTTTAGGATTCTTCTTTGTGAGAATCCTTGCTAGGGTTTTACCTCCCAAATCTATCCACAACGGTTGTAGCAATGCTCGTCGACGGCCTCCTAATCCACCAACATGGTAATGCTTCTATTCTCGATCATCCTCACTGTTTTTTGCGCCATTGCTCCAGATTCGAGCATATTCTTTCTTCATGTTCCCTCCGTCTACAATTTGGGTTCCCTGTTTGTTCTTATTTTATTTCATTTTCTTGAGATTTGAGCAAGTGGGTAATGCTTACGTTGGAAATTTTTTGGGTATCTATTCCTGATTGGGTTCTCGACCGTAATGGTAGAATATGGATGGCTAATTTCGATGAGTGTGAGATCTAGTTCTGTTTGATTTTGATTTGCTTCCAATACATGCTGAATCGGTCGTCGTATATTTAAGCCGTCGAGCTTGTGATTTGTATGAGTGTAACGTAAGCTACACATATTATCGTTTTGTTTTTGGATCTCGCCATTACTGGGGGGATCTTCGTGGAGACTCAATATCTCAGGTTTTGGGATCTCGCCATTACATGCTCAATATTTTTTTACAATTTCAGATCATATTTTACAATATCATATCATTTTTTTTTACAAATTTCAGTCTATTTTTTTACATTTATTTATATTCCGTGATATGGCAAAAATTATTTATGAGACTCAGACATATGTTAGAAAGGGGGATTTTACAATCTCAGACCAGAATTTACAAATACAAAGACATTTCCTACATATATGAGACCTTTTTTTACAAAGACATTACCAAATTTACAATTACAACAATAATTGTATTACTAACCGTGATCTTATTTTACAATACATGATGCAAATTTACAATGTGGATTCGTATTTTACAAAGATGCTTGACATTCTGCAGGGCGCGAAAGTACCGTATATTTTTGTGAAAAACACACATAATTGTGGATGTGGATTTACAATCTTCATACAGATTTTACAAAACGTGCATGAACTTTTATAATAGTTTTATCAAAATTACAATTATAGTAATATAACTATTACTAATTGTGATTTTATTTTACAATGCAGGATACAGTTCTACAATATCAACGGGTATTTTACAAAAAGATCTGCTATTTTGCATTGCGCGAAGATGCTACCACGTTGCCTAAACTTCATTAACTAAAATGCAACAAAAAAATACCAAATCAAATGCGCTAAAAATGGAAATATACAAGGATGAAATAAATTTCAAATTCAAAACTAAATTCAAATTTAAAACGAAATGTATGGACTAAAATACCCTTTTGGATGAAGAACCACTAGATCGAGATCTAACGGATCTCGTGATGGGCTTTCCATGCACCCAGGAAAGGTGCACCTCATTGGAAGGGCCCTTTATATATATAGAGTGATCCTATGAGAGCAAAAAAATGTGAGAGCATGAGAGCATGCATTCTGGACCACATGATCATGTCTTCTCTCTCATGGTGTTCTCTCTCCTAGTTGGATCATGTGGTCCATAATGCATGCTCTCACAAATTTTGGCTCTCATAGGATCACTCCTCTCTCTCTCTCTCTCTATATATATATGGAAAAAGGGAGTATGCTCCTTGGTTGTAGCCAACTTACATGCTCCCACCCCTTTTCTCCTATATTTTTTATTTTTCTAAAATGAAACCTATTGGAATTTAGATCACAATATGTCACCATGGTGTCATTCAGAATTCAACTTAATTCGAGTCTTCTATCCCCTCCATCAAGACTGCCAAATTTTAACGGTCTCAGAATTGCTAAAATTGACCCACTTCAGATGGATGGCATAGGAGTCTCTGTTTCTGGAATGACATCTTAGGGGGATATAGTGATGAATATATATTTTTTATTTCCAAAATAAAAAAATAAAAAAATAGAGGAATATATATAGGGTGCCTTTCAAATAGGACGCAGTCCTTCCTGAGTTAAGGAAGGCCGCCCCTTTTTTGTATAAAACACGGGCACTTTAGTAGAATACGTATATAGTTTGTATTATAGGTGCACATTATAAATACAAAGCCACATACAAAACCGCGCATTATAATACAAACATAAAAACTGCACATTATAATACAAAACTGTATATGTATTCTACTAAAGTCATCTTGTTTTATACAAAAAAGGGGCTGGCCTTCCTTAACTTAGGAAGGACTGCGTCCTATTTGAAAGAAATCCTATATATATATTAGAAAAGGGAGCCTACACCTAGGGGTGTAGGTAACTACCTACACCCGACTCATTTTTCATAGATTTTTGATTTTTTTGAAATGAAATCTTGGGGGAATTAGATCACTATGCACCACCATGGTGTCATTCAAAATTCAACTTAATTCGAGATTCCTATCATCTTCATCAAGACTATCAAATTTTAACGGTCTCAGAATTACTGAAATTGACCCTTTCTAGATGAATGTGTTAGGTGTGTTTGTTTTGCATGAAACTTGAAACACATAATCCTCTCAATATGTTAAGAAAATCCCCCTAAGGTTTCATTCAAAAAAACTCAAAAATCATTCAAAAAAAGGCTGGGTGTAGGTAGTTACCTACACCCTGGGCTTAGGCTCCTAGCTCCATATATATATATATATATATATATATATATATATATATATATGGGGTTTCTCCCATGGATGAGCTAACTTGGTTCCCCTGCCCCATTTCATCTAGTTTTTTTTATTTTTTTTGAAAATTTCTTCCGTGGTTTTCACCAATATATCCTATATTATGTCATTAAAATTTCACGCGAAATAGAGACTCCTACGACCTCCATCCACATGGGTCATTTTTAACACTTCCGTTATCGTTAAAAAATGACTGTCTGGATGAAGGCCGTAGGAGTCTCTGTTTTGCACGAAATTTTAATAGCATAATATATAGATATAGTGATGAATATTCACAAAAGAATTTTTTTTTAAAAAATAAAAAAACGGGCGAAATGGGGTGGGGGGAGCCAAGGTAGCTCCCCCCAGGGGGTAACCCCATTTAACCCTATATATACACACATATATATATGATTCCCTTCCAATAGGATTCAATTCTTCTTGAGTTTAGGAAGACCGACCTTTTTTTATAAAAACACGATGACTTTAGTATAATATTACAGTTTGTATTATAATATGCAGTTTTAATGTTTTATTATAATATGCAGTTTTATATGCTTTTTGTATTTAATGTGCCGCTATAATAGGGATTGTATATGTATTCTACTAAAGTGCTCTTGTTTTATACAAAAAGAGAACGGACTTTGTGAACTCAAGAAGGACTGCGACCTATTGGAAGGACCCTATATATAATATTTAAAATAAATACTCTATAGCATAACATTATTTTAATAATATTAAAAGTAATTTTTTTAAGAAATTGTAAGGGCGTAGTTAATCATTAGTTTATAATTTGTAACCAATGATCATGAATTTAACTCTTGTCAACATCGATACTTTTGAATAAATTCAAATTCAAATTGATGTTCAATTTGGGTTAAACATCATTTAACCGAATTCCAACTAATCAATTGAATTGATGGTTTAACCAAAAAAATCAATACAGATTTGAACCGAACCAGTAAGAATCGACTAATTGGAACAACACAAAAACGATTCCTCAATCCAACCAGCCAAACAGATCGAACCGATTTGATTTTGATAACACTAATGTTTTAAACATGGAAACCTACCTCAAACTTATTAATCACACGTTCTTGAGGAAACATCTCCCAAGTCACATCTGATCAAGGTACGACCATGTTGGTAGAGAGGGCAAGCAATCAATGGAGTCACACCACACCAACATAGTACTCAATGAATAATTAAAGTGGAGAAAGATAGGGACAAGTCCTAAGACACTCGGGCCTAGCAAAAATCAAGAAAGGGAGAGATGGTGTGTCCCAACTCCCTTCACGTGTAATGTTCCTTGAACTTGCATAAAAGACTTGAACGCACACCAACTCAGGGTGTGTTGTATATTTCACCCAAAACAACACATCATCTCCCATGATCCGGAGCTTTTAAGGATTCCACATGTTTGTCATCACGGGAAGCTCCTAAAAGAGCATCCCCCTTAACTTGACCGAATCCGACCCGACCTTGGTGTTAAAGAACAAGAAGCTCAATTTGTTGGATGCATCTATAATGGCGCGGTGTCGTGGAGACCACGGCATGAGGGGAAGCTGTCCTTGAAGGATGGGATTGTTCCCAACTCGGGACCGCGATGAATGATGATACTGAGAGAGAGAGAAGAGTAATTGGACCACTAGCCATAAGTATTAATGTACTAACTCAAGCAAAGACATGAGGGTGTCCCCTAGGGCTTGCACTCCTTTGTTTTTGCTACCTCAGGGATCATAGGGATAGATCTAAATTAGGTGGTTGTGGAAGGGAGGGAGTCACATGGATGCTGTCGCCGCATTAACTTCGATATGAAAGTGACATACATCGCCCCCACTAGGACTTGATCTCTCTCCATCAGATGTGTCGAGTTCTAGGGCTATTAAGCGCATGGACAGAGATTATGTTAGACATGCATTGCAATGCCACCTCGTTTACTTACGAGGACAAGTTTACCTTGGGGTGATCCATAACCTTTCAGGTTTAGGTTCCCGTTCTCTTATCGAGGAAAACATATCTTGATATTTTGAGTCGTTGTCAACAGATCTATTTGGTCTCGAATCTAATAAGTTGTTACGATCAGTTTTCCTCGATAACGGAACAGAAACCTAAATCCGGAACATTACATGATGGAAAGTATAAATTCCGTTTGACGACATTGTCATCATCAGAAACGCCACAGGATGTGCTTATTCATTAGAGAAAAGTTCCACATATATACTCCTATGGTCCATTCATTTGGATAGTTCACCATGGTCAACTCATTTCTGGATAATTAAGATAAGGAATCTCCCAACCTTTCTTCCTTAATTGTGTTTCTTCTTCATTGTCGGAATAGTTATTTTTCTTTTCATTTTCACACCTTTTCCTATTACACCTATCCCTCTCCCTTTAAGAATGGGTTATTATTTAGCCTCTAAAATATATTAAACGTTCAATGAAACTATTATTTCTTATATAATAGCTATTCCTTTATCCAGAAATGTTACTTCTTATTTTAAATTCCTAACAACAAAATGAAACGAAGAACAAGAATACTTAGCATTTTTTTCATTTTAGAACCACTTCGGATTCAGTCATTACATAGAAATTGATGGGAGATGGACAACAAGCTACATCATCAATTCCTTTTGGATGACAAATCCAATCATTCGAAATACAACATTCATAGATCTAGGAACCAATCTTCTTATTCATTATCACATTTCTTCCTCCATGTTCTCCGAAAGATTTGTCTTAAATTTCGAGCTAGGAAATCTTAATGATTCTATAAAACTTATCTTTGGGATGGCATGTCTTTAAATTGTAAAGGATGAGTGCAAAAGGTGGGAGATACTATTTCGACAACTTTAAACTTAAATATCCTAGTTTATGTAAATAAATCGAATTCAATTCATTGCAAGAACTAAATTTAAGAACTAGTTTTAGCTCAAGTTTAGATCGGATTGTTATAAAAGAATGTAACATGTCATGTTACGAATAAGTTATATGTGTAGCCAAATTAGGGATATAATGGGATATGAATATTTGTATCCATATATTGATGTATTTCTTACTTGGGAAAATATCGGTACATATAAGGATATGAATTTTTGATTTTTTGCATATCCAAATATGATAATTACGCCATTTTCAATTTTGAGCATATTGATATGATATAATTATTTTTTGTATATATGTATATGGATATCCATATTATTTAATGTATATATGCATTTTGCACAGGCATACACAAGTTTGTGCATAAACATATTTCAAAATATATTACTTTGTTACACTTAATATGTTGTATCTTGAAGTCATTTTCAAATGTACGAAGTAAATAAGTCCTTATGTAATATGTACTTTTTTGATATCAATTATGTTATTTACTTATTTGTTTTACATTTTATTAAGTATTGGACTTTACTTTTTTTCTTCTTTTTTGCTTTTTTAGTTTGAGAAAGTTTGATTTAGTCAGCTATTAGTTTCAATTTTACAACTTCTTGATATACATGTTATAAGTCACTTACTATCCATACAATAACCATACCCGTTTTTAAATATTCATATCCAAATCATGACTATATCTAACCCTTTTTGTTTTTGTATTTAATGATATTTATTGCCATATTAGTATCCACAAAATATAAGTTCTCGTATCTGTATTAATATTAAAAAATGGACAAGGAAATGATACCACCTTAATCTGCATTTATTCGTTGAGAGGTATTTAATATATTTTTATCAGTTTTATGGTATGAATGATGCATTTACAGATAGTAACATATGAAACAAAATATTTTTATATCATTAAAAGTGATTATGAATATAAAAAAGATACGAGTGAAATAAATATAATGGTAGGAATACTTTATAGATTAACATAAATGTATATGCAATAAATGATTTATCATCATATAAACTAGTAGGTACCCGTGCGCTGCACGGGTGAAATGATTTGACATCATCATGTTGACCAACGATCGTAGTTCCACTTCAGTAGATCGCTTGGGTTGCTTACCGGTCTACAAATTGGCTTGGTTTTTCACCAAGAACATAATTCAAATGTCACAAAGTTAAGATTTTTGGATGAAGAGTACATCTTCTCAGTTCTCGCATTTGATCCTCATGGCCACTCCATATTCGTCGTTCATGTTTCCATTAATTTGTAATAAAAAATCAAGTAGAATGTCAATATATTCAATATTTATTTTAGACTCGATTGCAGTTAAACTAAAAGACAAACCCACAATTTTTGGAACATGTCGAGGAAAAAAGATCCCAACTTTTGAGGATCCACTCATGATGATTTCGTTCACATTTCCATTACTTTGCAATCAAAAGTCAAGTAGAATGTCGACATATTAAGTAATATTTTTAAGATTTGATTGCAAGTAAACTAAAAAACGAACATACAAATATGAATCTTGTAGGAGGAAAACAGATCCCTATTTTGGAGGACCCAACTCATGTTAACACGTGGATTTATATTCGTAGGGAAAAGGTGTGAAACCAAATCAGATTTGGGTGCAAGTATCCAAAAGTATCTACTACTAAAAGTAATATGCCCAGAAAGGAAGCAATGCTTAAGAACTTAAAGGGCTCAAAATAATATTTGGTGAGACCAACATCATCAAAAGATAGTAACACATGTACTCAACAATAATCTTGTTGGTGGTTTCATAATGGTTGAAGATGAAGACCTTACCCGATGGTAGCACAGAGGACAAATTCTACAATAGGACCTTAGCCGATGGTAGGGAGGAAAAATACCTTTCATTGTTTATGTTGAGATCTCTCTCCATATGATCC
This sequence comes from Ottelia alismoides, assembly GCA_037367405.1. Taxonomy (NCBI): domain Eukaryota; kingdom Viridiplantae; phylum Streptophyta; class Magnoliopsida; order Alismatales; family Hydrocharitaceae; genus Ottelia; species Ottelia alismoides. The sequence continues at coordinate 68,042 of JAZKJV010011317.1, forward strand.
CGGTGATGATGCTCAAGCAGCTGATGTCATTCGATCCCAGCAATGGTGATGACGACCGTACTCCAACCATAACAGTGAGTGGCGGAGAACGATTCGTTGCAACGTCCTTCTGTATAACCGTTTTAACAGTGTCTGGAATATTGATTTCAATTAATCAAACTTGCATCCTGACGATGCGCACATGTTTCTGACCTATTTCAAAATTACACATTGACTCCTGATTCAAAATTACAGAGTTTCCATTGCATTTGTATTTATCAGTGCTTCTCATTTTTGTTTTTAACGGAATATTAGTTAGACATGATTCTGTTTCTTTTCAATTTTTACATGTTCTTGTGCTTCAACCTTTTCCAGGTTATGTTTTCCAACCATGATATTTGCCATGTCTCTGATCTTTGGATTGATTGGGTTCTTGATAGGAAGTCTTCTATTATTATATCTACAGTACCGAATAAATTTTGCTGGAAAGCACAATCTGCTTTATAACCAGCTAGCAAATGATCAATAATTTTGTTGGACCATGGAATGTTATCTGTTTCATATAGCAAGTATTGGAAAAAAATGTTTAAGCTATTGAGCAAGCCAGTTTCTGTGAAAACACCATCTTCCATTGTGAAAACCCATCTTTTTGTGTGACTTTCTATGTTGATACTGGGGTTGTTTAGCATATCTAGATCCAAGTTACCAATTTTGCAAATCTGGTCTGATACTGAGATGTTTTCATGGCACTTGTCAGTGTATCCAATCCTCTGTTGCCCTCAATACTCATGAATTGAAATTGCTCGATATATAGCTCGACATTATTGCTAACTGTGATGTTTATTGTCATTTCGGGTGTTTAGTGTGACATACATACACTTATTATCCCGTAACTTATAAAATACTCAAGATTTTGCTCTAACGGAGGATTGGTAAGATCGTCCATTTTTGAAGGGGCACTTATTTGGATTTGTAATTTTTTACAATCTTCCCTGAATTGTTTCAACTGTCTTTCGTTTGGTTAAAAGATAAATTCTTCTCAGTTACAAAGGAAGACACTTGGGCCAAATCCAAGTTCATGTTACCCATGCCAATCCAGAAAGTCATAATCAAGGAATCACTACGTGGGAGTCCATCCACTATTTATTTGACTTCGACCATGTTCTTTCTGCTTTCTGAAAATCCTAGGAGAATTATACTGTAAGAACTAAGTTTTAGAAGATTTTGATTTCAGCACTAACATATGCCATTTCACTCATAGTCATCGTTACCTAAACATTCTATTCGCGATCTTTTATTGGAAATGGAAGATTTTCTTACATAATTTAAAACCGAATGAACACATTTTACCAGTGCAGAGTAGGGATCACACTGTGGGGGGGGGGGTATCGATCCCGAGCTTTGTGTATGTTGCCGATGTCGATGGAGTTACGGCGAGAAGGGAAGGAGCTTGGAGAGACGAACTCTGAGGAGGGGATTGAGGAGGATGCGATGGGTGTCGGCAGCAGGAGGAAAAGGGGAAGCAGCGACATCAAGGGTTTCCGTACGAAGTTAGCACCGAGGGAGAGAACAGGGGGAAGGGGTGGGTCTGGCATGTGTAATTCATTGCAAGGAGAATAAGGAGAATAGCTGTACCTTATTCTCCTTATTCCTATCCTCCAGCCGAACAAAGAATAGACCCTTATTCTCCTTATTCCCAATCCTTATTCCTGCTTATTCCTGAACCGAACGGGCCCTAAGGGTAGAAATGGAATATCGCTCCGGGACTGACGGTAGACAAAGTTGGAAAGGGTAAAAACGGGATTTTTTGGGAAAAAATAATGCTTTGACGCTCTTATATATATATATATATATAAAATGGATATGCTATATTTATTTCATAGAAATCATATCAAATAAAGTAAAAAAGGAGTACAACTTTGTTACATAGAGCTACAAATAAATCTAGAACTAGATATTATAATAAAGAATAAATACGGACATAGACATCTGCAAATATTGAATTATCTTTATCCACAAACTTTTTAAAATGGATATAGATAAACATGCCAAATTTATATAAAAGTTATTTGATAAGAAATTTGATATGATGTATGCACGCTTGTTTGCATTCCTACACGTAAATCATTACGCAATATTACTTAGAAATGTTGAATTTGATGGTATTGCTTAACACCAACTTATTGCAAGAATATTTTTTAAAAATGAATATTTTTGTAGGGATGTTTGAGGTGATTATATGATAGTTATGTGGAATTGTATGTTTGTAGGGGTTTTTTTAATCTTTGTAAACATTATTGACATGCCAGTACCTATAGTTCGATAATTGGGCCTAAGTAACTCACTAAGAAAAAGTCGGATTAATTAGGCTCGAGTCCATGTCCCGTGAGGAACCAATGCGTGCATGATCCGTTGTGGCGGACATCGAGTGGTTCCCAAGATCGAACTCAAGACTTTAGCTTGATTACTTGACTATTGTCCCCCTCATGGAGATCTCAATAAGGTCGGTCAGTGAAAGTCCATGATCTGGAAATCTCCTTAAAAGGTCATGAAACTTTAGTCATGCATATCATGTACTGGCTCCTGGGGGTCTACTGAAAAATCAGTGATCAAAGACCGCATCATATCTGCTCTACGATGGGGGTAATATCTTTGTAGAAACTCTAAGCGTAGCTCTCCCCACGTAGCAAATCTCCTTCCCAATTGTCTATGCCATGTCATGGCTCTGTCCTGGAGTGAAAATGGGAAGGTCTTCAACATCAGCTCCTCCGAAGTGATATTTGAATATGTTCGGGTCTCGCAGAAGTCTTCAAACTCAGATAGATGAAGATATGGCTCCTCGTGCACCTCTCCTGCAAATTTAGGCAGTCTGTGAATGAACTCCAAGTCTAGAATGAAGGGACTGAATGAAGAAGCTGACTGAGCTCTCTGGTATGTATACTCATCGATCATCCTGGCATAGGAGGTATATGAAACTCGCATTTGCTCTCCATGGTTGCGTATGGAGTGCACTCTCATCCCAGCAATGATGTCGTCCGGGTCTCGTATCTGCTCAGTATGATCTCTACGGACGTCTAGCACAGCAAGCCCAGAAGAATGGTGGGAAAGGGAGGGAGAGAACGGAAGGTCGGTTGGAGATCCGACCTCCCTCGAAGGTGGACTGGAATGATGGGTGTCAGATGAGAAAGCCGCAAGAGTCAGCAAGAAAGGAGGGAAACCCATCATCCAGTGATAGAGAAGAAGAGGAAAACTGAAGGAGGGTGGGAAGGAAAAAGATAGATGAGTGGAAAGATAGATAGAGGAGAAGAAGGCGGATGGGATCTGAAAAAGCAAACTAGATCGATCAAGCAAACCCATGATTCACCTACGCACGTAGAGCTGAAGACCGTAAAGGTTCGGTCAATTATCTTGTCAGTTTTTATTAGGTGATCAAATAGTCTTTCAGAGCGATTAAGCGAGCTGATAGGAATTCAATACTCCCAACAGACTGTCCCATATAAAAGGCCGGTAGTCTGCTCAGAAATCAGATGTGGCTCTAGCCTAGTGTGCGGGTCACTCTCTCACTCATACAAACCAAACAATGAGGGGATTACTCTCCCAAGACAGATTTTTAAGTGAGGTGTCTTTTGAGGTCAAGTGTGTTTAGCAGTCCTGGTTTTATAGTTTTTGTTTTTTTTAAATATTTTTCAGATCAAACAACGCCTAACGAATTTTTCGATTCTCCTGGTTATTTAAGTCCAAAAATTGGGGGAGAAGGCGATAAAGTCGATGCTCGATCAAATACGATGATGCATGCAGAGTAAGAAATGCGTACCTGACTCCAGCTCTCTACATGCAGGGTCATCCGCGTATAAAAGTAAAGATAGAAATAAAACTACCTATATGATGTACGAGGAAAACAGCCTTAAACGAAGTAATTCTACAAGAGAAGCTACTTTACACCTTAACCCGGACTGTGGGATTTTCGGGTCATCAGTTGGTCACGTTTATCTTCTATTATTAGCAGCCAGCTTCTCTTTCTTTCACTCTCTTCTATCCCACCCTCCCTCCGTTCATCATTCTCATTTCCCTCTCTTCATGATGGGACACATTTCACTTCAGTCGGATTTTGTGACTTGTTCATTTAATTCCCATCATTCTCGCCCACTCTCTTGCGAGGTCGGAACTCCGACCAACATCCCACCCATTTTCTATTCACATTCCTATTCGGGACATGTTGTGAGTAACGCCTGAGGAGACCAAATTGACCAAATACGAAACCCGAGTGATTCCCTGGCTGAGATGAGAATGCATTCCATAGGAGAGAAAATAGGGCAGTTACGAATTTCAGATGACTTTTATCCTAAGGTGATGGATGAGTACACCGATCAAGAAGCGCACTCCGTTTCTACATTGAGCCCCTTCATTTTTTGTATTTATAGTTCAATAATCTACTGTCGAAATTTTCAAGAGGAGTGCATGAGGAACCATATCTTCATATATCTGAGTTTGGAGATTTTTGTGAATCACGATCATACCTTGATATCACTTCTGAGGATCTGATGTTGATGACCTTCCCTTTCTCACTTCAGACTAGAGCTTTGAGATGGCATAGAGAGTTGGGGAGGAAGATTGCTGCGTGGGGAGATTTATAATCATTATTTTTGCAAAGATTTTACCCCCATCGTAGAGCTAATATGATGCGGTCTTGTATTCATGATTTTTCAGTTAACCCCCAGGAGCCATTGAGAGATTCGTGGTCGAGGTTACTTGATCTTTTGAGGCAATTTCTAGATCATGGATTTTCGATGATTGACCTAATCCATATCGCCGTGAGGGGGATGACCGCAGAACAGATTGCCTATGTTATTACCTCATGTGGTGGTTCACACTACAGTCCCAATCTGGATTTATTTGAGACCATCTTTGGAACACATTTAGATATTTCATATACACGAGATGATTTATTCGGGACAACACATGAGGGAGAGATAACACTAGATGAGTGTGCCATATCATGCAGATTCAGACAACACACACCAATCAGAGGATATGGATGCTACTACTTTTCATATGATGGATGTGTTGACTACTACTGTGAGTTTCCAGAGCCGGACATCGGTTGAGGACCCATTGGATTTACTGTCAGATTTTGAACCAGTCCCGCTCTTTCACGTAGAAGATTCTTGGATTCTAGATTTGTTAGGAGCCCAAGAAATAGAGATAGAACCCACATCTAAACCATCCTTTGAGTCGTTTCAGTGTCCATACCCAGTTGATTCTATGTCTATTCTTCAGAAGATCTTCTCGGATTCAGATATACAGTTTGATCCATCTCAGCAGAGAGAGCTTGATGAGGGACTGATTTTTGATTTAAAAGCCATAGATAGTCTTGTGTTTGAGCCATGTGTCCTCCCATTTGATGAGGTCGATATATTTTTGGAGGACTTGATATTTGGCAGCATTGATCCCCAGTTTTCTGATGATTCGGTATTACTCCCTAAGAGTTATCTACGAGAGGATGCCATGGACCATGTGTACTCGGCTTCACTTTCTGGGAGCGCATCCGATCTGTCGGATCACGAGACCGGGTTTTCTGATATATGTGATCATGAGTTTGATGTTTCTCTCCTCGACGACCCTCGAGAGGATGACCCGATCTTTGAGATATTCAATGATTTCATTGATTTGTCTACATTATATGCACCGGATATAATCCTTTTTAGAGAGTCTCCTGATCTTGATCTTTCTTATCTATTCAAGACGGTGATTGACGTGGAGGATTCACTGACAGATCCTACATTCTCCACGTTCGAATTCTTCGTCTATGCTCTTCCACTCCATTAAGATCTTGAGACGACGATTTCCGATTTCATATTCCCATATCTTCACCCGGTAGCAGACACCCGCTTGATTGTTTACTTGGGTGTCATCATTTCCTCTTTGAATTCATTGTTGTTCTCTCACTGAGACTGCAACGACAATACGGTATTCGCCTCATAGATACCATCCTGAACCTTGATACAATGTTGTCTTATCCTTTGCACCCAGCTAGGGGCATAAACTCTAGCGCTTGTTGAGAGGCACCTCAACATTGATCACATCTGTACAGACCCATTTGTCCATATCATACATTCTTTCTCACACCCTATCTTCATCTCATGATTATGTTATACTGAGGGTGTACTATACCCTAAGAATAGGGGGGTGTCAGACTTGTGAGTATTCATTTGATTCTTTTTACCTATGTTTTGCAACCTACTCTTAACTATATTTTACCCTAAGTATAGGGGGGTAAACCTAGTACATTCTACTCCTCGGTTTTCCCCTTGTATATAGTCTTCTATACTTAAAATTACTTGATCCTAAGTATAGGGGGGTCACCAACTTCTATTGATTTTATTCTTTTATTCGTCGTTGTAGTATACTATTCTTTTCACTTTTCTATACTTAGCACAAGTTATGTCTTTCTTTCCACCTCTTTGATCACTATGAGGAAGTATAGGGAGTGTCGTATATATTGTATATATACTTTATCCATAACTCGTACTTTCATATTTTTAATATGGCTAAAATACTGTGTAAATAATTAAAAAACTAAAAAAAAAGATGCAGAAATTTCCTCAAAAATTGTTTCTTGTACATAATGACTAATAAGTCAGTTTAAAATATTTTGAAAAATATTTTGAAAATAGTTTGAAAATCTATTTGAAAAATCTTTTGAAAACTATTTGAAAAATATTTGAAAACTATTTTCAACCTTTGTAAAAATATTGTGGCTTGTAAATTTTTATCTCTTTGTGTAAAAAAATAATGATTTTGAAAAACTATTTAAAAATGTTTTGAAAATTTATTGAAAAATTATTATGAAAATCTATATATACTGTTTGAAAAATGTTTGCTAAAATAGTTTTCAAATGATTGTAAATGATTGTAAAATTGTGTGAAAATTATGTTGGACTATAGTTTTCAAAATTATTTGTAAAATTATTTTCAAATAAATTTGAGGAATATATGCATCACAAAAATTAAAAAATGAATAATTAAAAAAATAAAAAAAGAAGAAGAAATAAAAAATTCCAACTGTGTATATACATGTATAAATCACTCAAGTTGTAAATCCTTTCTCATGACTCTTGTAAATAATTGACTCACTGCTTTGTAAATATGTGTATATAATCCCTAACCCTTATCTAAAAAAATTGTATATACTTGTATATATTACTAACTATTTGCATAAGAAACTTTTAAATGTGCATCATTTTTCAAAAATCCATAAAAAATTCAAAATTTTGAAAATTGTTTCACAAAAAGATTTTGCTTTCTTTTCTTTGCATTGCACATATTTTCTTGCATTAGCATGTGCATTTCTCATGATAGTTTTGACATTTAAACTAAGTTTGGAATAAATTTGAAGAATGGAGCTTAGTTGGACCTTAGTCCACTTAATTTCATAGGAATCTTATAAGATTTGGAGTTACGACTTTTCAGGTCCTAGTGACTTAATTCTTTGAGTGCATAAGACTATGTTCACATGTCATCTTGATAAGTCTAAGTAGAATATTTAACAACACACGCATGATTCTTTCAGACCGTGGCTTACCTTGGACAAATCACTCTACATGTAGCTCTTTATGGAGGAGGTAGTGAGGTCGCAGAATCTTTTGGCTTAGGGTAGCATATAAGGGTAGTACATCTAGGCGAAACCTCTCATCCTCCTCTAGGGAGGGAAGTACGTCTCAACCTGGTTTGGTGATGTTGATGTCCAAAGACAGGATGTTGTGGGATGTAATATTGCTTCAAAAGAGGGATAGTCTACTGGCTTAATAGGAAAAACTCCTTATGTACATGCTGCACCTTGTATATATTTTCAAAAAAAATCGAAAAAATGCAGAATCTTTAAAAGTGGACATGCATGATTGAAAAGTAAAATACATGCCGGAGTGTATATACAAGTGAAAAAAAGAATAAGAGCTTCAAAGTCAAATACTTGTGAGATTGTAGCGGGTGACATGGCTACACTAGTCATGCATTCAAGGATAGGTAACTACACTGGTTACCATCCATTCTCTTCTCCATCCCCTCCTCTTGAGTTTGTTGTACTTGCACTTAGAAGGGAATATCCCTGCTCCTCGAGGAAAGAGTTGCTAGATCGGGGGATTAGAGTTACCTTGTTGAGAGAGGTTGTTTCATTGATACATCTGAGATGAGGAGCTATATTTCGCTTACACCATACAAATAACAATTCACAGTCATAAGAATTTGTGTATGTACACTTGTTCTGATCTGATTGTTGAGGAGACCTGAATAGGAGTCTTGTGGAACTTAGAGGATGTTAGGTTTTAAATCCATTTCCCAATAATGTTCCGACACGCTAATAATCCAAAGGTCCGACAGAGCTCCAGACTACATTTTTATGAAGATAAGTTTAAAATTCAACATTATTCTAACTTCTTTCCTTTTTCTTTTCTTTATTTTTATTTTCACTTATTTTTCAAATAAGTGTTTGCTAAGGGACTAGCAAAGGTAAAGTATAGGGGAATGATGAATCCACGATTCATCGCCTTTATTCTTTTATTTTAGCTTCATTTTCTTAGTCAAACACTTGTAAATACCCACTAATTTCATAATTTTACCATTTTGCATGCATTTGTTAAATATGCATTTAACACTTTTTGTATTCAAAACAAAAGAACAAAGAAGGAAAGAAAAAGAAAAGAAGATAAAGGATGTATTTATGTAATAAATACATACTAACCTGAACCCCAAGAGAAGGTCAAGACTTGACCTGATCGATCAGGAATAAAGTAGGGGGAGATAGGGTCTTCTGTCAAAAATCCAAAAATATTCTGTAAATATTTTTCTTGTATATTTGCATAAAACTTGTACTATTTTATTTGTACATAATTTGACCTCAAAATAATTATTTTTTAAACAAAAGTTGTAAATAAAAAAGTATGGTAAATAATAAAAATAATTGTCAAATAAAATAATGTACATATTACAATTAACCACCCTCAGAAAAAGCTACAATGCGATCATTGAAATACCAATTCCAGCTCTATGCGAACTCAAATTGAACCAAACTCACTTCCATTATACTTTAAATTAAATTATATTTAAAGTGGCTGTAATTTCATAATTTTAGGAGTTACGGTTAAAATGTCGATTTTATGGGGTGTTTTGTGCAGTTTTACTACGTACATATTTGTATATTTACTCATATTTATTTTTATATACATAATTTATATATTTGTAAATATATTTTCATTAGAAATAAAAAGAAAAAATGTAAATAATGAAATTTAAAAAATGTATTTAAAAATTATTTTCTTATGTGTATATGAAAAATTATATATAGTATACAACTAACTTCCTTATATAAAAATCATCAAAAAATAAAATATCTCAAATTAATTATTTAATTTTATTGCTAAAATTGTATTTAGATTTAAATAATTAATTCATTATTTGATTTTATAAAATATCATGTATATTAGATTTGATTCTATACCTTTAGTGGCCACCACTAAGGTTGCAAATTTATTTCCATAAATTATTTAATTTATTTAATTCCAAATTTCGTAATTAATTAATTAATTAATTCAATTGCTTTATTGATTCCACCAATAAACACCTTCCTTAAGTGTATATACCTTCCTTTTTCATTTTCCTTCTCTTTTTAATGGGCTCCTCCTCCTTCTTTCATTCTTTGGTCAACCTTTGATGGAGAGGAGCCAAATCTCCAAGAGCCGTCTTGTTGAAGAAAGGTGCCCAGCCTCCGAGCCGTCCGGTGACAGCGCGTCGACCCTCGTCGAGGCCATCACAGCATTTCCGATTCCCGAGGTGAGATCCAATTTTATTTCTCGTTTTTTTGCTTAGATAAGTTATAGATTTAATTTTTGTTCCCATTTGATTTGCACTTAGATCTTAAAAACACAAAAAGATCCATCGCTCTTTGATCCGCGTCTGACATCGATTCTTCATCTCATTTTTGTATTCCTCCATTTTCACGTTCTACCCCGCATAATCTATCACCTCTGGTCACGCACGGTGACCGAAGACATGGATCTATCTCCCATTTGGCGGATCCGAATCCATTCACTTATCCTTTTTTTAAATAAATAAAGAAATAAAAGAGCAAATAATTGTTTGTATATCTCACATCTGTTCTGTAGGAAAATTTTAAAGAAACAAAAAAAATAAAAAGAATTTGTTTCCATTCTTGTTTACAATTTCATAAAAAAATTTAAAAAATCTTTTATCATCTCTCCTTACATACAGAAAATAAAAAATATAAAACAAAAAAAACAAAAAAATATATGCATTTTTTTCCTAATATTTTCCTGTAGATTAAAACAAAAAATTTAAAAAAACTCCAGGCAGAGCCGCCGCCCGCGCGCAACCCTCCTCCATGAATCGCCTGAAGCTCCTGCGCTCCACGCCGCCACTGCCCCAGTTCGCGAGCGACCCCCCGTATGCGACCACCCACGGTCGTCATCCTCCAGCCCATCCACGTGGCGGATCTCACACTCCACCGCAGCTCCTCCACCGCTCGTCGACGACTCACAAGGCGACGAGCCCTTCCACCCGGCCTCCGCGTGACCCTTCCAGCGCAGCCCCGCCGCGGGCGCATGACCTTCAGTGTCGTCTCTCCTCCGTGCGGAAAGGGGCGCGGTCCACCCAGATCTCCGCTCCAACCCTGCCGCCCTTGCCTTCGTAACCTCGTACGCGGCAGCCCCCCTTTCGCCATCACCCATCACCGCCCGACGCACCGGACCTCGTGCCTCCCTCCGATCCGGCAGTGGCCGCCCCTTGACCTCCCCTCTTTGAGAAGAAATGAAGGATCACAGGAAATCCTAGAGGGGTTTTTGAATAAAAAAATCTATTGGGAAAGTTGCGGCCAAGCTCCTAGAAGTCCTCAGAATTGCAAAAAAGCTCCGGTTCTCCAAAGCATATCACATGTGTGGCACATGCTTGGGTAAATTACATTTTCCATCCTGCAATTTATTTATGTTTATATTCAGATCATAAACTTTTAAATAATTGCAATTTGGTCCCTACACTTCCAGAACAATAATTTGCTTGAGCTCTCTAATGAAATAAATATTTTTATCGATCTAAAAATGCTCAAAAAAATGTATTTACTTTTGCTATAGTGTCTTTTATTGTTTCTAATTTTCATTGCATTTTCTTATCATTTAATATTTTTAAAAATAAAAAACAATGTCTTTTTATCTGTCCGAAATTAGAAAATTCATAGAAATTCGAAAACTTACCTTAAAAATTCCAAAAACATTATTGTAGGTGTATTTTATTGTCTTTTAATTTATTTCCAATTATGTGATTAGATCATTTATAAAAATAAAAAAATACGAAAAATGAAAAATTTTGAAAAAATTGTAGAAAATTGTATAAAATTCAAAAAACCTAATATTGGTCTCTTTTTATAGATATTAATTAATCTTTAGCATAAAAATAATTTCGAGGAGTATTGGATACTTAAAGTATTTTTAAGTTGTAAAATACACTTGGTTGTGCACTATTTCCCTGATTTTCCACTATTTCATTTTTTAGAAAATCACAAAAATATCAAAAAAATTTGAAAAAATCATCAAAAATATTTTAAAATATATCAAACACACAAATATTTTCTTCATAATTTTCTGAGCATTTTTTACTAGTCTGAAAAATATAAAAAAAGAGTGGTGTGTGTACATGTTTATCTTTTGAGCTTGTTTTTAAAATAAAAAAATAAAAAATCTAAAAATATTAAAAATCATTTCCGAAATTTGACTACTGAGTTTTTAAATCGTGCTCCTTGTGTTCGACTCTGATCGCTATACCAGGTAAATAGAATAGCGAAAACCGCTTATATTTGCTTTGATTGATTGATTATCTTTTAAGTGGTTTAAAACAAAAAATTTTCTGTTGACCAATTCGAGTGGTTGAGAACAACGAAAAATCGTGAATATTATTTACATCTCGACCGCATCGATTTCCGGCTCATCAAATAGTAATAACATTGAAATTTTGGTTTTGTAAATTTTTTTGATTGCCAGCCTTGACTCAATTGTAATTATTTCAGTTGGTATTTGAATTTTCTTATATCATCCTTACTTTGCAAACCTCGATTATATTCCTCTGCAAACCTTATGTTATATTCATTTATGCATCTTCTTTATTGTTATAAATGTTTTTTATGCAAAGTTATTTCGAAGTTAGCCAATATATTCTGGCCAAAATGCTTGAGACCCGCTTGCTTTGTTTCAGCTCAAATCAAGTGTAGACTAAATCTTTTATTATTAAATATTATTTATAGACAACATGAGTCATTGGAGGCACGCACGAATTAAGACTCTAGCTATTGATTGGGATCTTACTTCACCTCTTGGGTGTTTTGGTAAGCTTTATATTTTAGACAAGTATTGAGTGACATGGAGAAGCTAGAATTTTCGTGAAGTAGAAAGAGATGTGGATGATGATATAAAGAAACAGTTGGAAATGCCATTGGTATTTATAATGCAAATTCTGACTTGGATAGATGCGATAATGCAATACGTGGAGATTTTTATAGAATATTTGAAATGAATTATTTCAGGTACATGACAACATTTAGGAGTACGTAATATGGAGGAATTGCTGTTAAGTTTTTTTATAGATGTGTTAATTAAGGATAAGATAATCAGTAAATTAAGGTTTAGTTCCACTTTGGAGGAAATCCACCTAGTAGAAAATGACACAATGTCCAAATAAACAAAGTCTGAGAAATTGTACCACTTAATTTAGCCAAATTCTCTATTATGTATGTGATTAATAAGGTTGGCCAAAATGGAAAAAAAGGAAATTAAACTTTTCGCAAACTCGTGAATTGATTATGGCTTTTGTTGGAATTTTTTGAATGATATCGTTCCCCTATAGCAATTTAAAATTTAATATGATCCAAGTATGCGGAAAAATTGCATATTACTGTTTATTAATGTGACAGTGCCATTCCACAAACTCGATAGTTGTTGTTGTTAGGACTTTTTCTAATACTCCTTATATCATTTTAGAATTATTAGTTAAACAGCAAGTTTTATACGAGGTCAACTTTCTTACTCCCATTTTTCGATTAACTAAGCGTTACGATAGAATAGCGATGTCCATGAATAGCCTACCTGTTTAATTTCAGCAAACTGACTGTGCCAAGATGGGATTATTTATTATATTTTGCCGGATTCCTGGGATGAGCATACCATCAACATCATATCATGATACTTTCTATTTCAGTTTAGATGCCCAGGAGGTTCTCAGGTCGCCCATATTCCCACGAAGCCTGCAATAAAAAACTAGCACCACATATGATAAGATGCCCGGTGCTGCAAACAAACCACATGGAAAACGAAGGGTGACACAGATCCTTGCAACTTGCGTGGCGCAGTGGGACGTCCACGGAAATAGCGAAAGGAGCTGCTGCTGCTGTGTGTGGTGCGAAGCAAGGAGGAGGGTTAGTAGGTACTTGAACAGGCTTATTCTCGTCCTTTCCGAAAGTGACAAGCACGTCCTTTTCCCATACAAAAACCATCCGCACTGATTGGATCCATCATCCGGCAGTGCCCCCTAACTCTCCTCAGATTCATCGTCCATCGATATATCGGAATAGTTGCATCAACGTTGCTGCATGATTGGTACCTGTAATAGATTCCTGAGTACCCCGAGAGGTGTGGTTACTCAACAGTTCAGACTCTAGTTGGTAAGCTACTGAATCAAGATGCGTGCATACGAAGCAACAACCATGTCGGCATATGATATGAGGTCTTTGATGAGAGAAGGGCAAGTGGTAAATGTCCTTGTTATTTCTTGGTGTGGGGAGGAAACATACGAGAGGTGGTAAAACACCCTCTCACCTAATCTATAAACTCCCTGCAGGACCGCCTGCGACAGATATAAAGAAGCCAACTGCTACAAAGAAGGCAGCAGAGCAGGCAGTACCTGATTAAGAGACACACATGCAGAGGTACCTAAAAATTTTGAGAGCAACTATACATGTGTACATGAGAGAGAGGAGGGGAGAGATTTTAAGATGCACCATAGTTGAGACGAAGAGTCGCGGCTGCAGAGGTGGGAAGTACTCGGTGATTTTTTTATATTTCTTGGGTCGTACTTCATTGCAATCACACCAGGAGGCAGATCGTCTACTTTGGTGCTCTCCCTGTTGTGATGGTGTGAGCCGCTCAATCTTGATCGAGATGTTCACACCATTTTACACGATACAGACTCACAAAAAGTGCAGAAATCATGTGGACCGCTCGATCGTGATTGAGCAACGTATACGGCTACTGCAAAATCTGCTGCATTTCGAACTGCAGCAGACGATCCTCTCTCTCTACCAGCAGAATAGCCACTTGACTCGGCTGGTGATGCAGCCCCTTAGAAAGATAACAACACGACGACACACTTAATCTGGTCTCATGCCACATTAAAATAGATCACAGAGATTGTATATTAATTACCTTAACAACAACATCAGCGGACATCACTTATCAACATCAGACAATGTGGATAATTTCTTCAAGATCAATTATAGTATTTTAATGAAAAAAAAAGATGCCATTGACAAACTCTTAGAACACTATCGTGAAATAATTCTTTATGCTTTAAATTAACGAAGAGTGTTATATCCATTCTTGCATCATTAGCGACTACTTATGCGATACTTATCTGTTGTAATTTGGCAAAATTTTAACTAATCATTTTAATTATACAAGTCGATCGACTAGTCAGCATATTTTGCATGACGAAACGATATTTTTTCATTTTTTTGTTATTTTTTTAATATACAAACTTAACCTAAGATGTTTAATGTTTCATTTGAATTCAATTAGTTCTTTTGTTTTTCTATGATATCGTACAAAATTATAAATCTATGTAAAAATTTTAATATTATATATTTAATATAATAAAAATTTTAAAAACCAACTAACGACACATCCCCAATCGGTGACCCGGCATACCGAGTATCGACTACAGACTTCTACAACTTTTTAACTATCACTAAATTCCAAACTAAAAAATAGTGATGATTAGTTAAAATAGAAAAATGACAACGGATAAAATCGCTAAATGATTTATGATATTCTTAGCTAATTTCAAGTAGAAAAATCACTCCGCGATGAACAGTACCGTAATTAAATATTTAGCAAAGGATAATTTAGTACGGATTTCGAAAGAAAACGGCACTTCTTGTTGTAGTGCAATATCGAAATTCAGACCTCAGCAAGTAACATTTTTTATGGAGATATTCCCTTGGATCTTTCACAAACTTCTGGACCTTTTATGCTAGGATATTCTATAGCACATTGAAAAATAGAGTAAATTATAAAAGTAGAGGATTATTACTTGCAAATTTAGAGACGGGCAGTTTGGATGGTAGACCTAGCTTAGGGTTTAACCAATCAAGAAAACCAAACACATTGATAGGGCAGTGCATATACGCGAGCCATTAGGGATATAGATTTCTAAATCGGTGGATTAGGTAATGTGTTATCTTTCTCGCTGTGCATGTACAATGTAGACCCCATTCCCCACCCAACACCTAAATTATTACCTCTCCCTTTTTCTTCCGTCTTCAGCGAAAATTTGCATTCACGGCCGTATGTATATCTTTAGCATCCAAAGCTCTTTTAACACAGGTCTTTCTTCACGTATTTCATCTCCTTCTCCCATCTTCTCTCTTTCACACTCTCTTCCACTTCCTGCAGTGGAGATGAGCGAGAAGAAGCCCGTGGAGCTCATGACCGTGGACTCCTTCTCCCAACTTCCCTTCATCGGTCAGCGGCAACGTGCCACGGAGAAGAATGCGGGCAACAATGGCATTCGCCTGTTTGGGATCGAGTTCCCGCTAGACCCAGACGAGGAGGAAGACACACCCGCCTCGCCTTCCTCCAAGGAAGGCGCCATCAAGAGGGGAGGCGGGGTAGCTGCCGCTGGCAGCGGATGCGGGGATTCACAGCGAAGATTCGAGTGCCACTACTGCTGCCGGAATTTCCCGACGTCGCAGGCACTCGGTGGCCACCAAAATGCGCACAAGCGGGAACGGCAACAGGCGAAGAGGGCGCACCTCCAGTCCGTTCACATGTCTGCCCACCAGTACCATGGCGTGGGCAGCCATGTGTACGGTCTCCTCAACTACCACCGGTTCGGAGGGATCGCCCCCCCTTATGGCTACGGGGCTGAGCCCCCGTACGTCCCGTGGGGCAGCACACCTAGCCCCATCTCCTCGGGACTCTTCGCCGGTCCAGGGTCGGCGGCGCAGCCTATCAACGGCTGCCCCGTTACCGCTGTCTGGAGGGTTCCCCCATCACATGCCATGGGAGCAGAAGTCCCCCTCGCATTGCTCGAAGGGCACAGTCCGGTGGCCGGGAGTGAGGGCAGGCTTGGAGGTCCCTCGCATGTGGTCAAGTCGAAGATGAAGACGAGGGAAGGAGCTCAAGAACACCTTAGCTTGGACTTGCATTTGTAATTTTCGTAGAAATCTTGCGAGAGGTTCTTACCTAGAGCTACCCAAATTCTTATTCTTCTTTTAAACCTTCTGGCCTTCTTCTGCTTGATATTATATCGTCTTTGTTGGTTTATATCGTTTTAATTACAAGTGCTGATCGTTTCCTACATATTTTTATGTGCTTCACAGTAAACTAACCGAAATGGAAGTGGAAGTGTTAAAGTTGAATGGATGGAACAGAGATACGAAAGACATAAACTATTCATGGTACAACTGTCTTTTCTGGGAAGTGGGTGTGATCCGTACGTGATGTGATGTCCTCTGCCCCTGCGAGATCTAACATAGAGTTCTCAGCAGATATCTCGCTCTCCGCAGATGACATGATCCCCGGGATTCGATATTTTGGGAAATCTTAATTACTCTTTACCTATTCTTAGCATGGTTCGAAGATGATACTGAGATGGTAACTAGCAGGTGGCCTTTTTTTAGACAAATTAAGTGAGAGAGAGAGAGATGCTGTTTATACGAATAGATTTCTAGTTTATTGGTGATGTTATCTAGATCCCTTGATCACATCACCATTTCAATTTTTTGTTCATACTGATCTTAGTGGTAAGGGTACTGGACATGAGTTGTCTTTGATTATTCTGTAGCAATAATTCAGTTCGTTCAAGACCTGGTTGAATGTATCAGAAGATGACAATTCAGGGACTATGTTGATTGTATGGACCAAATTCTTGCAACTATTCAAGACATTGGTTCTATTTCGAATTGGCTGATGTCATCGACGAAATCGAGACCAGATACATTAGAGTAAACAGTAATTGTTGTTTCCATTTACACGTTTGAGCGAGTACTCCAGAATCGTTTAGAGGAGCATCGTGCCGCCCATGTAACCTGTTCAACAACGCAAATTTTAGGCATGTCAAACACCAGTCTATATCTCTTACATCTAATCTATTTATCATAATCTTGAGTGCCTTTGACCTTTATTATTTGCATGGAGGAGTCCTAAGATTTTAAGTTGCTTGCGAGACGAACCAGATAGATAAAATACGAAGTATCATAACCATACAAATAAGGGATAATTACACCTATAATCCTGAGTAATTCCTCAATCTCAATCATAACCCTGCATAATCATGAATTACGCTCAGGATCCTGAATAAGTGTGTCGTCTTACATCTATACCCTTCCGTTACTTTCTTCATTAACTCAACCATATGATTGAGTTAATCTAACCAATGAAAGATCTAACGGTTGTGATTAATCTAAAAAAATCCCAGCAGAGAGTCAGCATACGTGGCATGATGTCTTGTTGCGGTTTTGCAAAGTGAGGGGGAACGGGAGTCGACCGAGGTGGGTGGTTGCAGGCGGGCTTACAGAGTTAGCAGGAGTTGGGCGAGGGGGCCGGGTGGGGGGGTTTCTTCTTCCTGGAGTTGCTTGGGGGCGGGCGTGGGGGAGGGGGGTGGGTTCGCGCAGCGGGGATGGGGAAGGGGTGGGTTCGAGCATGGGGGGTGGGGGTTCTTCTTCCTGGAGGTGCTTGGGGGCGGGTGTGTGGGAGGGGGGTGGGTTCGAGCAGCAGGGGTGGGGGTTCCAGGAGCTGCTTGGGGTTTTGGGGGTGGGGGCTGGGATGGTAGTCTTCCCGGAGCTGCTCGGAGCGGGCATGGGGAGGCGGTCGGCGGGGGTGGGAGAGGGTGGTCTTCCACGAGCTGCTCGGGGCGGGCATGGGGAGGCGGCCGGCTGGGGGGGGGGGGGGGGGGGGGGGAGGGTGGTCTTCCACGAGCTGCTCGGGCGAGCATGGGGAGGCGGCCGACGGGGGTGGGAGAGGGTGGTCTTCCACGAGCTGCTCGGGGCGGGCATGGGGAGGCGGCCGGCGGGGGGGGTGGGAGAGGGTGGTCTTCCACGAGCTGGCCGCCGGCATGGGGAAGGGGTGGGTGGGTTCGTGGAGCTGCTTGGGGGCGGGCGTGTGGGAGGGCAGTGGGTTCGAGCAGCAGGGGTGGGGGTTCCAGGAACTGCTCGGGGCGAGCGCGGGCATGTGGATCTTCTTCCAGGGGACTAATTGGAGATTCACAAACCCTCAATAAGCGTTCTATTGAATGCGTAAATCCTTTGCGCAAATGGGATGTTCACACTGCCAGGTTGGGGTCTCTTTTTCCATCTTTAAGAATTTGTATACTAAAGTTATTGCTCGAGCAAATTAGATGCTGCAAAGTTTAGATGAAGCAGCCCCGCATGTGGACATGGGTGCAATGGAAGAAGTTCTACACAAATTGGGATTTTGTCTTCAATCAGATGCTGAAGATAAACAATGGCACCATTCTCACATAAAAAGCACGGCAGATCTGGAGAGCATGTGTGCATGATTATATCAAATCCAGAGCGGGGGGTTGCTTTGTTAAACAGTTCTGGCGGGGGTTGCTCTGCTCGAGCGGAGGCGCAGGTGGCGGGAAGGAGAAGGGGAGGAGATCCACGTATGGAAGGGGTCTGGAGGAAGGAGAAGGAACATCATTTTGTAAATATAAAATATTTTGAAAGGCAAATTTGTCCACAATTAACTTTTTCCGTTGAAGTTAACGGAGATTCGAAACGGCACTTGACACAGGGTTATGCCATGTAAAGGTTAAGCATTACTCAGGGTTTCTCGTGTAATTCGCGATTATGCAGGGTTATGATTGAGATTGAGGAATTACTCAGGGTTATGGATGTAATTATCCCTATAAACAACACCTATTTTGATGTATCTGTAAATATTGATAAGAACCATCGTACATCCTCTTTTGTCGTACCAAACCCATGTTGCAAAATTATATTTACTAATTATTCTATTTCTATTTAAGTATTTGGATCCGTTTGTATCACGTATCTGTATGTACATAAGTTTTTTTTAAAGGAAAAAGGGTACACTGCCGTAGAGGCAAGCACCCAAAAAACTTTATATTCACCATTTAAATGACATAGTTACAAAGACCAAGAATCATGAAAAAAATTTGGCATGTACTACATTTTCTACATTATATTGTACTACATAAGTTTTATATAAACTCCTTTACAGACAGGTCTCTTGATGTCCTTTGTATTATTCTTTCTTCACATAGTGAAAACCAATCGCTACCGTCCAAGGATATAATGCGGTTACAGGTGAACCTTGTAAGTTCGCATGTCTTTGTGCTTGCGTCATTGATTGCATTTGTGTGTGCTTCCACGATTCGCAACAGTAAAGACACATACATTCTTTTCTTTATTAACAATTAAAATTATATTTCTAAAGGGGGTATAGTCGAAAAATTACAAAAGAAGCTGATAGACAAAAATGACATGAAAAGAAAGTATCGAACTTTTTAAATTATTATTGTAATATCAAAATTGCTTCGCTTTTATCTAATTTTCTAATTTTCTAAAAAAGAACTCCCAACCTAGCTCCATTTCCCCAACATATAAATTAAGAAAGGAAATAAAATTAGGCTTGCTCGTGGATCTGATAGAATTGGCATATGTTGGCAACATGCTTAGCACATGCAAGTCTGACAAGAAGTGGTGTTTCTAGTGGCGGATGTTGTGAGTGATGAATCTCTATTTCATGACATTTATTCTTTCATTTTGGCCTTTATCCACTAGTTAAATGCATGTATATAGTATTATATTGTACAAAATAACATGTATTATTTATAAGCGTAAATATTGTATAAAATGTTGTATTTAAAGGCCAAAAAATTAATAAAGAAAAGAAAAGAAATGAAATACCATAGGTATTGAATGACCTAAGCTCCAATATCCAAGCATCATGATGAGGGGGTCGACAAAGAAAAAAGTATGGGAGATATGGGCCAAAAATATAATAAAACCCCTAATTTGTATTCTTTAATGAAGACGAAATTGTGACCTAGTTTATTCCTTATTTTTTATATATCAAATCAATATACATGAAACTTGTAGATAAAAATACATAGAAAATACAAAATTTATTTCACATAAAATTAATGCACAATGTCCTCTATACCCTTAGAATAAAAAGTCAAAATCCAAACTTCACAGACTTGTATCCCCTCAATACTATATCAAAATTGACCAAACTCACCATTATTTGTATAAATTTTAGTAACCTATTTAATGAAGGTGATTTCATTCAATGTTAAGATGCAGAAGTTAGGTTTTTGGGCCCCTATTGTAAATTATACATGAATAAAATAATTATTTTATTTATTCTTTATATATTTCATATTGTACAATTATGATAATTTTATAAATATTATTTATAATAATGTACATGATTAGAATAAAGTAAAATCATTAAAAACATAATAATTAAATGTACTAACATACATAGATGAAATATACGTAATAAATAGACCAATTTATTTAAGTTTATATGCAACCTCAGAAAAAATATAATAAAAATAAACTTATATCCCTACACTCCCCCACCCATTGAAGCTCGTCGGAGCTTCGCGTTTTTGCCATTAATAATCTCTCATAAGAAAGAACATCAAACGAACTCTTCTTCAGAGCCATCAAACCCCAGGAGCATCTCCAGGTCCTACGCCATCACCAAGCTCGTCTGACGGACCTGGGCCCATTTTGACTCCACCCATCGATGCAGAAGGATCCCAAGGTCCTTTTGGGACCATTAGAAGTGAATGAGAATGTTAGAGTTGCTCGGAGGATCAGATTGAAGTCGTCATAGTGTTATTCTTCACCAGTTCTTCGAGAGGGCCTCTGAGCCGTTGAAATTTGACCCGATTCCAGATAGCACCCCAACCATTGGATGCACTAGACACCGTCCGTTGATCTAACCTTAGAGATCTGATCTCCGCTATCGGTCGTGAAGCATCATCGCCACACCAGGAGACGACACGTGGATTAGTGAATCCGATCGAACCATTTGTTTCTGCACATTGTTAGGTATTTTGCATCACCGTTTTGTATTTTAATATATATTCTGCAAACATTCATATGCCTTTATAAATTTTTGTAATATTTATGTGAAAGCCCCTGAACTTTTCTATATTTGTAACTAGGTTATCTTTACTGTGTCATCTCACGTGCATGTGCGCGTGAGGAGTGGGTATTTTGCGGTGAGGCCCCAGTATTTTTTTGTATTTACATTCAGTCCTTAAAATCACATATATATTGTTATATTTTGTGGACAAATTGTAACTTGACCCTTGTATGTATTGATAATCACATATCTACCCTTGCTAGGAGATTGAATATTTTATTACTTGGATATTTTGCATGTAAGCCCCTGCGGTTTATTTTGGAATTCAATATTGATCTAGGAACATTGTTCTTCTTACATATATACCCCTACAAGTATGCATTTTCCATCTATTTTCTTTATTTTATGAAAAATATCTCTAAGTATCTAAAAACTTAAGAAAATTTATTTAAATGCACTACCTCTTAATTAATCATATATATTTTTGTGGATTGAGTTAAATTAGTTTTTTTAAAAAATCAAAATCAACAATATTTTTCAATTTTCACCTTTATAAAATCAAAAAATATATAAAAAAAATTTAAAAAATTTAAAAAAATAGTTTATATTTGATTTACTCTATTTTATCATCTGACTAAAAATCAAATAAAAAATATAACAGAAAAATCCTAACAATCTCAAAATACTCAAAACCATAAAAAGTTCTCAAAATTTTGTAAAATATATACAAAAATATTTTTCTCTATTCTGGATTTCGTATTTTGGGGCATACTCTGACTTAAAAATAGCTTTGGGATTTTTTTGGTGATGATTTGATATTTTAAAATAAAAATACTCCTGTTTATTTGTTTTTTCACTGTTTTAAACCTTATATTCCAATTAAAATTTGCAAAAGAATCTATAAAATCATAAAATAGTATAAAAGTATTAAAATCTAAAAACACTTCATTTCTTTTTTTGACTTTTTATTATATATTTTATCTATATATCACCTATAGTCTACATATATCCATCTATATGTCTATATGATCTTTTACAAAAAAAGGAAATTAAAAATATAAAAATATAAAAAAAATATAAAAAAAATACAAAAAATACAAAAATATAAATTCAAAAACAAAATATAAAATTATAGAAATGAAAAAAAAGTATATATATATATATATATGAGGAAAGGAGCCTACTTTGTGAAGTAGGTAACTTACCTACTTCACATTTCACTTTTTGCAAAATTTTTTTATTTTTTTGAAAAATGCCACCGTGGATTTTCATAATTATATTCCTTCTAATATGTCATTTAAATTTCATCAGAAATGGAGACCTCCTACGGCCTTCATCCAGAACATGTAAAATACAGCAAATCTGTGACCGTTAAAATGACTGTCTGGATGGAGGTCGTAGGAGTCTCTGTTTCTGACGAAATTTGAATGACATATTAAGAGGGATATAATTATGAAAACCCATGGTGGAATTTTTTGAAAAAAATAAAAAAATTTGCAAAAAGTGAAATGTGAAGTAGGTAAGTTACCTACTTCACAAAGTAGGCTCCCTTTCCTCTATATATATAACCCATAAAAACCATAATTCAGTTATGTTTTCGAGACGACAAATTCTTGAGATTGATTATTCTATTTCTTCTTGCTCTACATCTTTGTTTCATGTGTTCGACCCCTATTTTCTTGTCAATATACATTTTTATTAGGGTATAATAAATTTTGATCCACACTTGCTTGCTTGACTTATTCTTTGTGTAGGTTTATTGTTGATTGAACACAATTGTTGAGGAATCTTCATAGTGTATGATTCCTCACCTTGTGAGGCTCATTTTAGATACCTCGATTTTTGAATTCATCACTAGGACCAAGGTTAGGGGAGTTAACTGCGGGTCAATGGTAGACCGGCCCTAATAAGGCCATGTCACTCGCAAAAAGACAGCCAGAAAATAAATTCAAGGATAGAATCAAAATAAATAAATGATTTGTTCAGTTTTTGAGTAAAAATATGAGAAATATTAATTATTTTATGTAGTATTTTATTATGATTTTTATTTATTTTTACAAGTTAATTTATTGTATGTTACTTTTTGGAGTTCATTTATAGGTGTATTTTCTCTTTTCTTCTCAACATGACAACATCTATATGGTTTAGTCGGGACTTCGCTGACACCCGCATCAATTCCATGGCTTCAACATCTGAAATAATTCGGGGCAATTCCAAGTGATTTGTTTGAATTTTGCGAAGCAACTTATGACTCCCCACTTCTAATACCTCCTACATACCAGGAAAACTCTCTTCCCAAGTTCTGTACTTTTTGATGGATATTGATTTTGCTCCATATACTTCTCCATCACTAATAAAATTCAGAATTGAACCTAATTCTAAATTATTCTTTACATATGGTACATTCTTTCAGAATGATCGTGGCATATTTTCATTGCATACCAAGAACCCGATCTGGAGCCCCGATTCACAATCAGATTCAAAGATAGCTCCCACATAATGTGGAAAGGGACCGCAACATCCGAGTACCAAGAAAAGTATATAGCAGGGAACCAATCAAATGATGTTAATAGTTAGCTATTAGCACCCATCCAAGCCATCATGAGATGATGATTAATAAGGAATAAAAGATATAATTTGCTTCAGCCATGCTAGACTTAATTCTTTGAGACCACATGGCTAGGTTAAATGTCATCTTGACTTCCCAAATAGAATATTTTGAAAATCATGCATGATTCTGGTGACATTGACCTAAATTGGATACATGCACCATACACTTAGCTCAACTCAGAGGTGGTGGTAGAGGGATAGATTTGTCGACATGAGATGCACACGAATGGAAACATACGTAGCCCCAGTAGGAGCCTAATGCCCTCTAACTCAGTCCAGTAGTGACGAGGTCCAAAGACATGATGTTGTGGGTTGTGATAGAGCTCCAAAAGAGGGATAGTCTGCAAAAGTTCCTTATGTAAATGATGTTGTACATATATTATCAAAAAAAGTTAGACGGGAAAAATCAAACAAAAATTAATACTAGTTGAATTTATGTATTCAATAAGCAAGTCCTATTTTAAAGTCAAAGATATCATGGATGTTTGCAGCAATATGCCTTGACTACACTAGTCAAGCATCCTAGGATATGTGACTACACTAGTTTCCATCCATTATGTTCTTTTCACATTGATCTTAGAAAGGAATACCCACTACTCAAGGAAAGAGTTTTTTATTGGAGAATTAGGTACATTTATGACATTAGTTTTGCGAGGGTCAAATATATCACAAAAGGTGAGAACAATGTCGCTAAGGCGGTCACTCACAAGACACGGATGTCAATCAACAATTAACCCAAAATATATATCAAGCAATGGAAAAATAAGAATGTAGAGTTAAAATTTATTATAACTCTACAAAGATGGGCATAAGTAAGTACGTAGAGATCGAACACAGGGAACAATGGGAATAGAGCACAAAAATTGGCAAAATGACCATAATTGTTTTGTGTTTTCTAGGGATTTATATAATTTTATGGGTTTTTAATTATTTTTATGGAATTTAAATTATACTTTACATTTTTTTCATTTTTATAATTTTTTATATATTATACTTTCTAATTTTAAATTTTCTCTTTAATGTATGGATAATATATATAGATACTATATAAAGATACTACAAATATTATAATATATATATAAGATATAAATATGTATAAAATATATAAAAATAAAATAAATACCCTAAGTACAATCCTTTTTATTTTTACAAGGGTATTGAAAATATTTTTGGGATTTTTTAATAATTATAATAAAAGTAAAAGTAATATAAATAACCTAACTATATATATATAGTTTAGTGTGTATATATAGATATAAATACATCAAATTGATACAAAATCTTTTTGTATTTTTTATATTTTAAAATATTCTTGATATTTTCTTTCAGTTTTTGCTAATTTTTTTCGTATTTATTAATTGAATAAAAACAACAAAAAATGAGTACTAATATATAACCGACTTGTTTTGGATTTCAAAAATAACTAAATAGATCAAAAAATTCCAAAAATAAGTTAATATACTATATATGCTATAAATAATAAATAAAAAAGAAAAGGCATTTTTACAATTTTTAATGATTTCTAATATTTTTTAGGGTTAGAAAGGGTTTGGCATATTTTTTTCTTTTTATTGATTTTTGGTTTGTAGGTACAAAATAACATAATAAATAACTCTTAAATTTTTATTCTTTTAAAAATATTTTTATAATTTTATAGTTTTAGTGAAAATAGAGAATAAATATAATATTTTTTATTTTTAAATATATCAAAATATTTCAATTGGACATGCAAAAAATATATGTCATTTTTAATATAGCATGCACTTAAAATAAAATCCGTACGATTATTAAATGCAAAATGATATTTTTAATGCCAAAAATGTGATAAATAAAAATGCAAGACCAGTAGGGACTGAAATGCAATAAAGTTAAATAAAATGCAATCTAGAAAAAATATCCAAAGTACAAGGGCTTCTTGTAAATGTCTCATGAATATTTGAATCATACATTACTAGTAGGGGTATAAATGCAATTTACAGAAAGCGTTGGGGCATAACGCAATTGATCTCGAAAATTACCATTAAATTATTGTATTTAATTCCCCTTATTTTTCTGTATCTTTTTTATCACACAAAAACCCCTAAAAATTAGGTAGATAAGTTGTCTATAATTTCACTGACCCTAAAAAAGACTAAAAAATACAGAAACAACTCAAAACCACAAAATCGGTATTTTTATCCCTTAAAAAATACCCCCAAAAATACTTTTTGTACAAATGATCTCTTTGGCTTTTGACCAACATGAAAGTTGTAGATCTCGTCGAGACGAAGCAACTTTCATGTTTTGACATA
>JAZKJV010011319.1:0-144963 GCA_037367405.1 Ottelia alismoides
TTACTGAAAGAGATGTCTCAGAAATACAAGACCGTGATGCTATATTTGAGATGGTAGATAAATTCGAGGACATGACACCGATGAAATGATGGATTCGCTTCCGGATATGTTGCATAAAAAAATACAAGATGCAGAGAAGCCATTATGCTCAGGAGTCAAAAATGTCTCGATTACGTTTTCTTCTGGAGATGTTTAAGATAAAAGTAAAGAATCGGTGTACAACGGTTACGATGACAGATGTCTTACTTTTGATTAGGACATTATTAAATAATCTAGAAAACTTTCCAAATGATTGAAAGGACGCTAAGTCTAGATTTCGTGCACTTGAACTGAACTACGAGAAAATTGACGCTTGTCCGAACGACTGCATTTTATATTGGAAGGATTATTCAAATTTAGATAAATGTCCTGACTACAAAAGTAGCAGATATAAGAATAATGATAATGATTCGAAGAGAAAAAAACCAGAGAAGATTTTACGGTTCTTTCCTTTGATTCCCCGATTACAGCGATTTTATTCATACGAAAGAAATCTAAAATGATGATATGGCACAGTAATATCAAAAAGAAAGATGTAGCCGGTGTTATACGACATCCATCAGATACATAGGAGTGAAGTAAGTTTGATGAAATGTATTCATCGTTTTCTGAAGAAGTAAGAAACGTACGATTGGGTCTTGCTTCTGACGGCTTTAATCCATTCGGAAATATGAGTACGAGTTACTCTATTTGGCCTGTGATACTTGTTACATATAATCTGCCACCATGGATGTCAATGGCATCTTCCTTTATAATGATGTCGTTATTGATACCTGGTCCTAAGGGGCCAGGTAATGCGATAGATACATATATGCAACCATTGATTGACGAACTAAAGATTCTGTGGAATTCTAGAGTGAGTACGTATGATGCGGTAAAGAAAGAATTCTTTACAATGCGTGCTTCTTTATTGTGGATAATTAATGATTTTCCAGCATATGCCAATTTATCAGGATGGAGTACGAAAGGTAAACTCGCATTTCCGATTTTTATGGATAAAACACATTCGACATGGCTAAATGCGAGTATGAAACATTTTTATTTGGGACATCGTCGTTTCTTACCGGTCAGTCATAAATGGTTAAGAAGTGAAAATAATTACAAGTTCGATGGACAGTCGTTTGGACGTCGTTTAAGTTTGACTCTCCGATTAGGAAGCACAATGTGGATGGAACAAAAAAATTTGGGAACTTCTCTTTAGGCCGATTAACTAAGAGGAAGAATACAGGTGGATGGCGAAAATAAAGTATATTCTTTCAGGAGCTGCCCTACTGGCATACTTTACAGGTACGTCATAACTTGTACGTGATGCATATAGAGAAGAATGTTATGAAAATATTCTTTCAATTTTGAATATCTCTATTACTGCCAAAGACAGTTTGCGAGCCAGACGTGATCTACTACAATTGGATATCCGACCCGAATTACATCCGATTGAGTCTGACAATTCTAAAGTAATAATTCCTGAAACAGTGCATACTTTATCCAGTGCTGACAAAGATAAGATACTGAATTTTATTAAATCCGTTAGAATATCAGATGGATTCTTCTCTCAATTTAGCAGATGCATAAATATGATGGAAAGAAAGATATCGTTATTAAAAAGTCATGATTGTCATGTACTTATGCAAGTTCATTTTCCGTTGTCAGTTAGAGGAGTTGTACATCCAGATGTTTTGCAGCCACTAATTGAAGCCAGTCAGTTTTTTAAAGCTTTGTGTTCGAAGACTCTAGACCCGAAAGTATTGTTCAGAGTAGAGACAGATATAGTTATAACTTTATGTAAGCTGAAGCAGCACTTTCCACCTACATTTTTTGATATAATGTTTCATCTCATTATTCATCTTGTTAGCGAAGCCTGGATATGTGGTCCTGTGCAGTATCGATGGATGTATCCAATTGAAAGATATCTACGGAAATTAAAGAATATAGTATTTAATAAAGCTGCACCTAAAGGTTCTATTGCCGAGAGATATTTATGTGAAGAATGTATTACATTTGTGACAAGTATATAGGTGATGGAAAGAGTATTAGATTCGAACGAAATAATAATGGTGAGTTGTGGACAGAAGATCCAAATAAACTTTGGATATTTTAACAGAATGGACGAGCTATCCTAAAGAGTACCCGTCGTAGTATTTCAGACATTGAAGGAGATCTTATTCACTATTATATTTTGATACAAATAGACCAGGTTGATTCTTTCTTCGAATGATTTCAGTCAACAACCACTAGCAAATCAGACTTTTTGAAATGGTTCAGGGATAAAATTAAAATATTAAAAGTAACCAAAGATGAACGGTGGAGCGCAAATCTCGATATAATTCATAAGAGTCCATACTCATTGATAATATCACATTCTGGATATATCGTTAACGGGTTTAGATTTCGAAAGAAGTCAATTGATGAAAATAAAGCGTCACAACTTTCAGGAGTAATAGTGAAGGCTGATCTCAATGCTGAAATTGACGGATACTATGGCGAGATTATTGATATACTAGAAATCAGTTTTACACATGATGCAAGGTGTGTTCTATTTCATTGCATCTGGTTCGATGTTGGTCGAGTTGGAGTAGGTTAGAAGAAGGATAGAAATGGGGTTCTTTCTTTAAAGCAAACAGGTAGGTTACAAACAAATGAACCGTATACGCTTGCCAGTCAGGTCAAACAGGTCTTTTATGTTCCAGATAACTCAATTAGTGGATGGATAATACCAATTAGAATAACACCGAGAGATTTCTTCGACGTAAACGAAGAGGCAGATGCACTAGACAATGATGTAGCATATCAAAATAACTCCAATGATTTTTTGCATGAGGTATTAGACAACGACAATGGAACTTGAAACTAGCAATTTGAGGTAATGTTTTTTTATTTTCAATTTCTATTAATTGAAATTGTTGTCATCTATCGAAATGTATATATTTGAAATAACTCTTTAAAATTGTAGACATGACTCCTAGACCTAGACGTATTCGGGAGGTCCCTGAACCTCCCCAGCAACCACAGGGCGGTTCTTCTGATGCAGGTAGTGGAGCTACACAGAGACAGCGTGGACCGTCTCAATGTAGATTCTTAGACCGTCTTGCACCAGGGCAGACGTTACCTGTACGCATTGTTGGCGGAGATGCGGTAGGAGAACTCCACGGAGTTCCAGAGCTACCTTGGCCAGGTTGACCGTGCGCGCGTCCCCATCACTACCCACGACTTCCGACAGCTTCCTTATGTTGTTAAGGCTGCCATACTTGCTGAACTGAAGGTATTCTAAAATCTTAAAACAGTTTTTGCATTTTATGAGCTAATCGTTATTATATTTGTTGTATCAGGCTGTATTTAAATGGGAACGCAGTACCTATGTCGATTCTCAGATTTTATTTCATGCTACTGAGATGTTGCGTCGATACAAGGGATGCATAAAGGCTAAGGTAAGATTTTTTATTAATATTTAATATCAAGATATTTACATATTGACTATATTTATTTTTCCATTTGAAGTACTTCAACCCTCAGATTCCATATAAGCAGCTTGTACAGAATATCCCTCCTGGTGTTACACTAGAGCAATGGAGGGAGCTGATTAATTTTTGGTCTAGTGAGGATTTTGCGGTATGTATATAGTTTTCCTCAGTTATTTCTTTTATTTTTATACTGACTTTGTGAAATTTCAGTCGATTTCTTCCAAGAATACGGTAAATCGTTCAAAAAGGTTTAGATCGACGTATAAGATGGGAAGGAAAAACACCAACCAACTGAATGACGACTTTGTAAGTATTTAAAAAATATTAGAATGATTAATTTTGAGTCTTAAAACAATTTTAAGAAGTTGTTTAACTTTTTATAGTTGAGGGAAAATGAACGAGAAATGACCCGCATAGAGGTTTTTGCTGGGTCAAAGAACAGAGACTTAGGAGGAGAGGTACAGTGGATTGATGAAGCCTACGCACCAATACATATAAGTATAAATACAATTTTTACTTAAAGGATTACTTATGCTAATATACTGAAATTATTTTCTATTTCTCATATGTAGGAAGAAATGATTAGGCTCTCTACCACCTCCTCGCTGGATAGCACGGGGACGAGCAATCCCCCGTTGACGGTCGATGATGCCTTCCGTCAAGCCACTGGTATAGAACACAGTGGACGCATCCGTTGCGGAGGACGGGGCGAAACGATCCGTACATGGTACGGAATGGGTGGTGCAGGTGGGTTGCAGTATTCCTCGCAGGGAAGCCAGAGAGAAAGAGAGATGGAGAGGGAGTTGCGCGAAGTAAAGGGAACGATGAATGCACAAGCTGCGGAGATGGCACAGATGCGTATGGACATGGCAAATTTCAGGTCCTTAGTAAGCCGTGTTCAAAGTCAAGCCACGCCCCCTATATAACCTGCACATCTCGGTGATGACGAGGAGAGTGAGGAGGAAACCGATGAAAGTGACGGGAGTGACGGGAGTGGCGCATCTGAGTAGGTAGCATGGATGTAGTACCCTAGTTAATTTTGATCTTTTAATTGTAATGTTTTTTATTAATGCCTAATATTATGTAGACTTCTTATCGTTTATTAATGTTGACTGTATGATTATGTTGTATGTCATGCGTTGTTTGATGTTCAATTTATGATATGGTTAGTTGTTGAATGTTGTGGTTTGTTCTTTTGCAGAGAAGAATGATGTAATGTTGATATTCATTGTCATGTTGATGATATTCATAATGTTGTCATGTTGATGATATTCAGGATGTTGTAGAGTTTATGATATTCATATTGTTGTCAGGTTTAATATTGAATGATGTAAGGAAGAAATCAGAATATATAAACTTTTTTTCTTCCTGTCATGGTTTATTGGGGACGGTTGTAACCGTCCCCTATAGAGCTACAGAAACGTCCCTCCAGCCAGAACAAATCACGGAGACTTTTGGGGACGGTTATAACCGTCCCCATTAGGGAAGCGCAATTGGGACGATTATAACCGTCCCGTATACCCTTCTGTTGGCGTCGCTATAGATGCTACTACTAGAGGGGACGGTTACAACCGTCCCTAATAGTCTTCTGTTGGCGTCGCTATAGAATCTCCCAGGCTTCTGTTGGCGTCGCAAAAGACCTGAAGAGTAGAAGGGACGGTTACAACCGTCCCTACATGCAAACGTATGCGACGGTTGTAACCGTCCCTTCTACTCTGCAGGTCTTTTGCGACGCCAATAGAAGCCTGAAATAGTCTATAGCGACGTCAACAGAAGACTATTAGGGACGGTTGTAACAGTCTCCTCTAGTAGGGCAGACGCGACGGTTGAAACCGTCCCTTATACACTTATGTTGGCGTCGCTATAGACGCTATGGTAAAGGGGACGGTTACAATCGTCCCATCTGAGCGGCGAATGCGACGGGGATAACCGTCCCCAAAAGTTTTCTGGGGTTGTCTCAAAATGTTGACGACCATTAGGGACGGTTGCTAACCATCTCTAATACTATAGGTTGTAGGGACGGTTGCAACCGTCCCTAATAGCCTTCGTGTAAGGGACGATTACAACCGTCCCCAATGGTGAATTAAATGAGACGGTTGTCAGAAGCGTCCCATATAATCAAATGAGACGGTGGCTGAAGGGACGGTTTAGGAACCGTCCCCGTTGATCAGAGGGGACGGTTCTAAAGACAAAAAGGACGGTCTACGACCGTCCCCTTAGACCCACCCGCCTGTAGTGACCCCACGCCTCCCATCGCTCCAAACCCTATATAAGCTCCATCCTCCTACCTTCTCCATCGGCGTCCTCACCTCTACTCCCAATAAGCCACTGCTGCACCGAATACGAGCGCCCTAGTCCCAGCTACTGCCCACAAGGCACCGGCACCGGAGGCCTCGGATGCACCAGCACTCGCCCCAAGCAGCGACGAGTCTTCACCTGCGGCCTCTCCCAGTGTGGAGGAACCAAGCAGCGATGCACCAGCTGGCGGGCCCAGCGATGCGAGTTCACGGTTCACCTGCCTCCGACGGCGAGGATGCGTCCGCCGGAGCACCTGAAGATGCAGATAGCCCCGCTAGTGATGATGCGGATAGCCCCGCCGAGTTCCCCTGCAGCCGTCGTCGAGGGAAGTTGGAGGCGGAGCAGCCGTCGTGGTTTGGTTGCTAGTCGGGGTAATTTCGTCAAGTTAAAAGATGGAATGAGACCCTCGTTCACGGTGTTGGGGCCTAAAACCATAAGTTAAACGTTGGTCTCTTATTTGTTACAAACTAAAAATCGGTCCTTAATTTAGGATTCAGTGTAAAGATCAGTCCATTTTCTGTAATTTATCCTATAATTTTTGGGGCCATTTTCTTGAATGAAAAGTTGGGCCTCCCTATAAAATACTCTACAATAAATACGAGAACATTGGACATATCCTTATTGTCATATTCTGCTCAATGTCTAAATTACAGCACTATTTTTAATAGGATTGCACACTTGTATTATTATTAGTTTTTTCTATAAATTCCGAATCATTACCTTTTTTTGTAATTACATTTATGCCTCTACATTCTTATAAATGTCATAGGCATGTTATTCCATTGTTATACATGTGATCCTATATTACACTGATAGACAGACATTGCAATGAATTTTGTAAAAATATAGAAGCATGTGTTATTGCGAAATAACTGTTATTGAAAAAAATCGAAAGGACATTAGTATAAAAATCCTTTGTTTTATTCCCATCGATTTCACGAAAGGGCACGAGTTATAAGAATTTTTAAAACAATACCATTGTTCTTTATTTATGCAACAACAATTATTATTTTTAACAAATGACGGGCAGTGAAATATTTTTAAGAATGGAATCGGAGATTGAATTGAAAACCCGATCATGCAGGTTTTAAATTGGGTTCGATCATAAGGTCAAACCAATTTGACGTCGGCAAAATATTAAATCGGATTAAACCGGACGGGATGATGACGTTTAATCCAAAGGTGATGACATCACGGTCGCATCACGTGGTGATGGCAAACCATAAAACTTTCGATCCTCTTATCCGGATCTTCGGGTGGGTCCGCGGAGTATGTAACACGAGCCGATCTGAGGCGGTGTGGGCCTAATTGGAATAGTCCTGCCAAGTCAACGTGGACCAGACCGGGAATGTTATGGATTTCTGGCCACTCTCGAATGGATCACACGCAGCCCTAATTTGGACGATAGCAATAGCATGAGTTAGGGGCAAATCGGTCTTTATGTCTTCCAACTTGATGTGGCGAGAGGGATTTTCCCATTTTTCGTTAGTATTTTTTTATCACTTGTGCCCCTTCGAGATATTGCAATATCAGTTATGTCCTTATTTCTTTAGAATATCAATTGTGTTGCTGACTTCTTTATCCGTTATCACTAGTGTCCTTTTGTCTGAGTGGCCATCAAAGAATTGAAATAATTATGATTTATTCAAACCATGGTGTGGTTAAGAGGGGCATAATGATCAGAACAAAATCTCTCCCTCCTTCCCCTATACCCACAAAACTCGACCTCTTCCAGGTGGTGATTCTTGTAGACGACAAAGCTGCTAGCGGCTAGCGGTACTCCTCACGTGAAGGTGATGGTCGACGTTGACAGAGATGATAGGCATTCCAACTTCAAGGCAGAAGCGGATGCTGGTTGTTATTCGAATGTGGGGTTTAAGGCAAAGGAAGACGCCTCCTTTATGGACTCACCCGAAGATGGAGCTTGGTTGGTGTTTCAAGATGCTCCTCACCTCTGTGGAGGTTGGGTTCGGGGCTGCAGGTTTGACGAAGGGCATCGATTCTTATCTTCTTTCTGCGTCAGCCATCATCAGAGCCAGATGCGGTGGGGGGTGATATATGAGGAGATCAGAGGATATGGAGATTGAGGAGGATGGGACAACAATGGAGGGGCCTGGAGGAGGTGGGGGCGACAGAGAAGGAGCTTGGAGGAGGTGTTGGGCGACAGAGGATGTGGGTGTGGCATAGAAGGCGGGGGTGGCAAATAAGGGGGTGGGAGGGGGCGTGGTTGGGGTGGAGGGGGAAGATGAGGGGCATTGGAGGAGGAGGTGTTGGGCGGTAGAGGTGGGGGGTAGGGGGCAGATAAAGGACATGCCGGTGAGGAATAGGATGGGCTGGAGGGGGTGGGGATAGGGAGGAGGGGGCAGAGGAGGAGGAGTTGGAGGGCGTGTGGATGAGGATGAGGGGTTGGAGGGGGAAGGGTTGGGAAGGAGGGGGCGAGGCTAGGGAGGAGTAGGCGTGGCTGGAGGGGGCGAGTCTAGGGAGGAGGTTGTTGTCGGAGGAGGAGGAGGGGATGAAGAGAAGGATTTGAAGAAAATTACCAATTTACTCTACTTATTTGTTAGAAAGTATCATTATGTCCAAAAGTTAACGTCTATTTGGGATGGAAGTGGGCGGCAACTAACTTGAGGGGCACATAAGATAAAAGTTGAAGAAGGTAGGTGTGCAAATGATATTCCAAAGGGGGGGAGCGTAAATGATATTGCGATATCTCACAGGAACATAGTGTCAAAAACCTTTTTCGTTATTTCTAAATTATGGTTCCTGTTGAGAATTTTGTATTTCTTTGACAATTTTATTGGGAAAAAATAAGTATTTATATATTTATACTCTTCCGTAATTTCAAATAACACTTGTAACTTTAACTTTTTTTTGCACTTTACGCGTATAACCCTATATTTTTACAAAATTCATAGTACTAATATTCGATTAGTGTAGTACAAATCCCAAATGTAATAACAAGAAGCGCCGCGAGTTTATCGAAAAATTCTCAAGCTTGACATTCACTTATTTTTGATAAACAGAATTGAAAACGAATTTAGTTCATTTATATAAATAAATTGAACTAATATAAGATTGGTTCGGTTCATTAATTTCATGTACATGCAATGAATCTATGGAAATGTGAAATTTTAATTGATGTTACTCGCCCTTATGGATTCATGTTGCATGTTAAAAACATAAAAAGTAATATTATTTTATCATAAATAAAAGATCAAAAGACTTAAGATCTGATAAATGATTGTGACATTATTTTGGTATGGAGGATAGTATCATTTTTTTTCATTTAACTCAATGATATGTGATAATCTAAGAATATTTGAAATTAACTCATGCATTCATCTGATGCTGATATCAAATAAACGAACCATATACCGGTAAATAAATACATGTTTATAGGATATATGAGTATTTAAGTAGATTAGAAGGATATCACATAATATAGAAAGTAATAGAAAGTCTATAATGTACTAAATTCTATATCCAAATTTGGAACAGATAATAGCTTTGCTTTCTATCTCCATTTTTTTTCAAAAAATCTTTATTTTTAATGAATTTGAGGGTTATAAAACTTGTTTACATGAGTACTGTAATTGCAAAAAAGTTAAAGATATAATTTCCTTTTGAGAAAACTTGGAAGGACGCAAGTGCAAAATCTTTGTAACTCATTGGGTCTTTTTGGTTGCTGAGTTGGGTTAGGTTGGGATATCTACGTGAATAGTAAACTATAAGTAGAGTTGAGAGGAGGATATACCGGTTTTCGGACCCTTTCTTTAAAATTCAAAGTGGATGCTCCGGCGCGAATTTCAGCAATCACTTGTTCTGATTCTACATATTGATCGTTTTGAACTAAAATCAAACTTTTTGGTGGAATATTCACATTATGTAGAATTATATATTAATTATTTTATTTGACTGAGATTGAATATTTTTTTTTATTTTTTTTTATTTGATTTTGATTGCAGTGATATTTTTTATTGTAGTCCCGTTCAACAAGTAAATTACTAAAAAGAATAATAAAAAATAACACTTATGGAAATACCACCGCCTCTCAGGCCTCCCCGACTGATTCTACCATAGAGGCCAACGATAGACAATAACTCCCCCCCGAACACAGCTTACAACTTTCATCGTACTGTGCTCTCCAAAGAGCAACTCTTCTCAAAATATCAAAAGGTACTGAGTTGGAATCCCATTCTAAGGATTGGATTCTTGTGGTTCCGGAGGATCCAGCTACAGGAGAACCAGGAACAGAGAGCTCTCCCCCTTTTTCCGCCCGACTCTTTGGTTTTAAGAATGCTGGTTTTAAGAACGAGTGATTGCCCTTCTCCGACCCTTACTGTCCAACCGGAGAGCGGACAGCTAATGCCTTCCACTTATGGAAATTGATTTTTATAATTATGATAAAGTGAAATATGTCGAAATTTATTGGGAATATTTCCGAATCGAAAATGTCCGATAACAAGTTGATCGATTAATTCAATAAGGAAGAAATGGAATCAATAAGGAAGTTAAAAGTAGAAGAATCCAGATTCCAAATGAACAAATTCAAACTCGAAAAGGATCTTTCTGATTCTCGAAGAATGAGGGGCAAGGGGATTGATCGAGAAAGATCTCTTGTTCTTATTCTAAGATCGTGATTTGATCCGCATATGTTTGGTAAAAAGAATAATATTCTCTTTTGATCATAATCCAAAATGGAAAGTGTTCCACCCAACCCAACCAGCAACCAAACTAACCCCTTCATCCCCAATAATGACGAAATAGTTCTGCACGTTCTCTCTCCATTTCTATTTTTAAAATAACTTGGCTTTCTTAAAGATTCGATCCATACGATTAAAAGGATCGACCCCCAAGCTGGAAACAGCGACCAAGTTGGATGTTTCCTTCGTACCGAAAAGGACACCGATGTGCCGTGATTCACAAGCATTTATACTTAAAAAACCCACTCCAGTACATGTTAGCTCAAGTGCTGAACCACTGTGGTCCGTGGATACACCTGATAGATAATCATGGAGCATATCAAGGACTAAAATGGTTCGATTCGGATTTAAATCCACCTCTTTATTATTGTTATCATCCATTGAATAGATCAATATAATGTCAGGAATAAAAGTTTCAAAGAGGAGCTCGAAAAGAAATATGCAGACTTTCCAGCAAAAGCTGCAGTGGGTTCTGATGTTCCCTTTTCTACTAATATCATGTCTAGGATGTTCAAGCACTCTCGATTTATTTTTTTTCTAAAAAACATGGTTGCTGGAGATGCTGGAGATGGATGCATGCTATCTTTTAGGTACTAATATCATGTTTTTCTAAAAAACATGCTGTGATTCCAAGGGGATTGAGAAGCAGGGGATGATGGTACAAGGAACAGTGCATCTCGGAGCTCAAAAAGGGGCCCAACATCTTTTTGTTGTGCACCGAAACATGCCCTTTTGGAGAGGAGAAGCAGCATTTGTGTTCTCTGGTAAGGCGGTAGGGGAAAGCATCAAGCTTTTATTGCACAGAGCATGACAGGCACCTAATCTTAGGAGAGAGCCTACTTGTCCCTAGACCATGTTACCTATATCGTGTGATTTCAAAAGCGTGCCTGCAACTAAAGCATGATCTGTGAAGTTGGTATACCACTGTTGAATCAATCCTTCCAAACAAATCCACGTCTTCACTGCTTAGCCTTGATTTGGTAGACTGCCTCCTTGTACAGTGATGGTCCTGATGGATATTCTCTCCTGTCAGCTACCTGATACTTGTTATGAACATGAGAAATTTGATGAACCGACCACTGAGTCCAAGGGTTGTTGCCCATCAGGGTACCATTGTTCTGTGAAGAATTTGAAGGAAATAATGGATGAAATAAAAAAAAAACAGATAAAGAACTCTTATTAAAAAGAAGGTTGGTTACCAACTTAGCACATCACCAAGAAAATCCTTTCTTTTTCCATCCAGTACTATAAAAAATATTTATTTTTGTTCTTGGTACCAAGCTGGAGATACTTTCGTCTTTGATGTCAAGATCTGTTAGGATAGCAACCAGAAACTCCAAGAATGCTCTCCCCTGAAACTTTTTACAATCCAAGATCTCCTCCATCGGCTTGTTAACTTCACAATTCCCCGAGGAATCATAAAAGCAATCCAGAAAAGCTCAAGTCAGAGGAAATTTTTCGTCTGCAATCAGCATCTTTTCCATCCATCGATTTCACCAAACTTTACTCAAGAACCCAACACCCAGAAATCCGTATGACAAGAGGGAAAGGGGGAAAGGATTCATCGTACACCGCAGGATCAGGTAACATTAAAATCCATCTGAAGCATTAGTCACCAGAAATCACATGGCCGACTCTCCTCTACAACTGCCAACCAGTACAAATGACCACCGAATTCCCCCGTTGTTCCCCCCATCAGACCCGCAACATATTCACAACACCAAACACCGAACAGCAAGGAAACAACAACCCACCTCACGAAATCACATCTCGTTGGTGGGGAACAGGGTGAGAACCTTCTTCTCCGCCTCCTCAACTACCGCCGGCGGCGGCGGAAGGATTCCGGCGACCAGGAACCCACCTCCGGCGTGCCTCTGCTGGGGGTGGTAGTACTGCTGGTGGTGATGGGGGTGGTGGACGTGACCCACCTGGAGAAACGGCGGCCCCGGCCTATTGAGGAAGGGGTGGGGGACGGCGGCGAAAAGGTGGTCGTCGGCGTGGGAGGCAGGAGAAGACGAGGAAGAGAGACCCTGCATGCGTTTGAGGTAGAGGCGGTACTTCTGGAGGTGGCTGGCGACGTTCTCTCGCGTGAGGCCGTCGACGCTCATGAGCTGCATTATGGTCTTGGGGACGGCGTTCTTGATGCCGAGGTGGGCGACGGCATCGACGAAGCGCTTGTGGAGCTGCGGGGTCCAGACGAGGCGGGGGCGTTTGAGGGTGCGGGCCTGGTCGTCGGAGGAGGGCGCGGGGGGGTCGAACTCGAGGTGGGTATGGGTGGGTGGCGGTTGTGGGTTGGAGGAAGTGGTGGAGGTGGGGATGTCGAAGGCGAGGGCGAGGTCAGGGGTGATGAGGGACTGGGAGAGGGGCATGAGCTCGTCGGGGGATGGGAGGCCTTCCCACCGCCCTGCGGGCTCTTCCAGCTTCATCATCATCATGGGTTGCTGCAGCTGAGATGGGAGTGGGAGTATGAGGAGGAAGAAGAAGAGGAAGAGGAGGGATGCATGTAATGCTAGAACTAGAACTACTGCTACTATCTAGAGGTGGGTGGAGTGGAGGGTCTTTCGAGGTGGATCTCACTCTTTTGTTCCGTTGCTCTCTCTCTCTCTCTATTGGTTCGGTGTGGGTGGATCTTGTTTAAATGGGAGATTAAGGAAGTGATTAGTGGGGGATTTGGATCGGATCTTCCTCTGATGATGACCTGGTTTGGAACATGGGTTCCATGCACTCTCAAATGAGAGAGGTTTTTCTTGACTCTTTTGTTGTTGTTTTCTCCTTTTTATTTCCTAGGAAGGAAATTTTTGGTTTGATTCCGTACTTGGAGTGGAAAATCGTGATCTACTTTGGCGTATTTATTGTAGTAAAGGAAAATCATCTACTGGTTCGGTGTGTTCACGGGTTTCAAAGATAGAATTTGAGTCGCAACCTCTGTGACGTTAGAGGAGTAAATTCTCGCGACCACAGAATGCTCTTTTACATAAGTTTGTCACCAGCGACGCAACTTATGCTTGACATACCTTGTTCTTCATGTGATATCAGAGCTTTCGGCCAACATGCACCTGCCATTAATGCCGATAACATTGCACTCCGATCCGAAGCCTCTTGATCTTCAAGCTTCGAGCACAATCTGTTGGATTTTCTTTGTATTTCAAATTATTTTTAAACAAATATTATTTTTCTCAAATATTTGTTTTAAGTCTATGCAATTTTCAATTTGCGCACAAGTACCTAACCCAATAATGATATCGAAAATGAGACTTAATAAAAGTTAAACAAGTACATAATCCAATAATGATCTCGAAAATGAGGCTCATTAAATCCAGTTCAACAAGTACCTTCCTTCTTTTGTATCCAAGTTCATGTACCCGTTTTTGGTATTAAACTGGTTTCCTCAGTAATGTTGGGTGCATCCAACGAGACCGTAGGAATTCGCTATCATTTAATGTCTTGATGGGAGCTGAACGGCTCTCTTTTGGCTCTTTGTTGACAGGCAGTCCGTATATATAAAGGTCTGTACTCTAAGCCTTTCAATAATACAACATAACAGAAGCATTTTGTTCTCCACATCCATCTACTCTCCACTACTTGTGCGCTCATTGTGAATTTCCGTAGGCAGATTTTGTGCTTTGTTTTTCTACGATGACGAGAGCCAACGGACGTTCGACACTGCTCTCTTACTAGCACTGGGAGACAGTATCCAGTTGGGAGGCGATTGAATCTGGGAGGCAGGCCGCCATCAAGCTCGTGCATAGGAGCGACAGAATGTGTCTTCACGGCAGCGTCTTTCGACGTGCCTCCATTTCCCAGGCTGGATCTTTCAAACTAATATGTTTATCTTATTTTAATTGTATTTGCTTTTCAATATGAAAACAAATTATCAGCACAAACAGTGCTAGAAAATTATAGTATTTTTCCAACATTGTGAAGATAGATCCGCAAGTTTTCTATTTACTGTTTGATTCCGTCTTCGATAATTAAACTTCCGCTAAAATGGATCCTAGAGCAATGATGACTTCGGAAGATATTGTTATTCTCATACCCGAAAAATTTGTAGGATTACATTTTCGTAGATGTCAACAAAAGATGAGGTTTTGGCTAACCTCTCTAGGTTTATTCTCTGTTATAACTCCTCCCGAGGAACCCAAAATTCCTATCACTCATGTAGATCATGTTAAGTCTGCTCTTTTCTCAATAGGTGCTACCTACAGTGATCCACTTTCTTCTTCTATCTTGTCTCATCCAAAAATATCTAAAGAAATAGATTACCTTTGTCATGGTAGGATTCTCTCTGGTTTATCCGACGAGCTTTATGACATATACCATATGCACCCCACCACTCTCGAACTTTGGAAAGCGTTAGATGATAAGTTTGTTATGCAAGATGCGGGATTAGAATGATATGCCTTTATCCAATGGCTTGACTATAAGATGGTAGAAAATAAGCCTGTCTCCGCACAAGTTCTCAAAATCTTATCTCTAAGTCTAGCGCTAGCGGCTATAAGATCAAGAAAAATGTATAAGTAGCAGCTCTAATCAAGAAACTCCCTTCTTCTTGGAAAGATTTTGCTAAATCTCTCCGTTACAGACAAGAAAAAAATGAATATATCTTCTCTTGTAAAGTCTCTTCAAACTGAAGATCATCATAGAGCAAAAGACTCTAAGTTCAACCCTCATGTTAATCTCATAGAACATGTCAACTTCAAAAAGAAACCCCATAAATTCCACCCCAAATCCAAACAACCTTTCAAGAAAGGCAAGCAATCTGATCAAAATAATAACACTGATTCTAAGGGCCAACACATCTGCTATGTGTGTGGCAAACCTGGTTACCTTGCAAATGTACGCAAGAACTGCAATGGACAAAAGAAACAACCTCCTAAGAATACTGAAGTCAACATGATTTCTGTAGGGGGTCGGTACTCCTAATAGGTTCGAAACAAACTCAACTATTCCTAATATTAGTTATGTCTCCTATGATAATTGATGGTTGGATTCTGGAGCCGTATCTCACATCTGTTATGATCGCTCTTCCTTTTCCACCTATCAGGTTGATAGCAGTCGTGTCATCTCCTGGGGTGATGATGTCTCCGTGAAACACATCGTAGACTTCAGACGCCTGGATTTGAAGCTCACATCAGGAAAAGTCTTGAAGCTACATGATATTTTACATGTTCCCGGATTTAAGAAGAACCTTATTAGTGAAGTCTTAGTTATGTCTTCTGGTTACTCCTTATTTAATCAAGGAAATAAAGTTGTAATCTCTCATTTTGGATCTTTTATAGGTGTAGGCTACACCTGTAATGGTCTTATCAAGTTTAGTG
Source organism: Ottelia alismoides (assembly GCA_037367405.1). Classification (NCBI taxonomy): domain Eukaryota; kingdom Viridiplantae; phylum Streptophyta; class Magnoliopsida; order Alismatales; family Hydrocharitaceae; genus Ottelia; species Ottelia alismoides. The sequence goes on from JAZKJV010011319.1 coordinate 15,817, forward strand.
TTGAATCATGTAATGGTTCTTTACATATTAATGAGAATTACATTAGAACTCTTTCTACTATCATGTCACCCGATCTTTGGCATGCACGCTTAGGACATGTGAACAAAAATACAATGAAGCGTATGGTTCACATGGACTTAATTCCCAAAACGGACATAACGAATAATGAAAGATGTCAAATTTGTGTGCAAGCCAAATTGCCTAAAAAACCCTTTAGATCATAGAAAGAAACTCTGTACTACTTGAACTAGTCCATACTGATGTATGTGACCTAAACCATGTTCTCACTCATGATAACATGCACTACTTTGTGACTTTTATCGATGACTTCTCGAAGTACTGTTATGTTTATTTGCTAAGATCTAAAGATGAGCAAATAGAAAAGTTTAAAGTGTACAAAACCCAAATAGAAAATCAAACTGATAAAAACATAAAAAGGATTAGATCCGATAGAGGGGGTGAATATACTTCAAATGAATTAAACCAGTTCTGTGAGGAACATGGTCTTATACATGAAACCACTGCCCCTTATAACCCTCAGTCTAATGGTGTGGCTGAAAGGAAGAACAAAACACTTATCGATATGGTCAATGCCATGTTAGCTGAATCTGATCTTAACCAATGATTGTGGGGGAGACCCTTTTAACAGCAAACTATGTGCTCAATCACATCCCGTCCAAACACATAGATAAAACTACTTATGAACTTTAGTTTAACAGGAAATCGGTTCTAAAATACCTTAAAGTATGGGGATGTTTGGATAAAGTTAAGATTCCTGAAAATAAGAAGAGGAAGTTAGGTCCTAAGACCGTGGACTCTATTTTCATAGGATATGTAGAAAATAGTAATGTCCATAGATTTCTAGTTATAAAATCTAACATCCAGGAAATTAGAATAAATTCAATACTAGAGATTAGACACGTAGATGCAATATACTATGAAAACATATTCCCTCTCAAATATTCTCTCCTTAGACAAGTTGGTGAAGGAACTACAAATTCTTTCGAATCCCCTCAAGATACCTCATAAATCATTGAAGAAGCAGAACCTTTAAACCAAGAAGTGGTCGAGCCCTCTAATGACCTAGGTCAGGGTAAAAGGACTAGAGTAGCTAAGCACTTTGGTCCTAACTTTTATACTCTCTTAGTAGAAGAAGATCCCAAGACCTATGATGAAGCTATGAAATCCATAGATCATAGTTTCTGGAAGGAAGCAATTGGTAATGGAATAGAATCTATAATAAAAAACCACACTTGGATTCTAACTGTCCTTCCCTCAGGGTACAAGACTATTGGATGTAGGTTTTCAGAAAGAAGTTGCGGGCAGATGATTCCATATATAAGTTTAAAGCTAGGTTAGTGGCCAAAGGATACAAACAGAAAGAAGGTGTTGATTATTTTGACACCTATATCCCTGTAACTAAAATCACATCTATCCATGTTCTTATCGCCTTAGCTGCGATTCATAATCTTGAAATCCATCAAATGGATGTCAAAACTGCTTTCCTAAACAGTGATCTTCAGGAAGAGATTATATGGATCAACCGTAGAGGTTCGTAGTCCCTGGACAAGAACACAAGGTTTGTAGATTAGTAAAATCTCTATATGGCCTGAAACAAGCACCCAAGCAGTGGAATGATAAATTTGATAAAACAGTTTTATCTGTTGGCTTCAATGCTAATGATCTGATAGATGCATTTATTCTAATATTTTTGAAAATGGCTTTGTAATTATGTGCTTGTATGTTGATGACATCTTAATCTTTGAATCAAATTCAGCTATTATCTCTGAGACTAAATCCATTCTTGATAAAAACTTCGATATGAAAGATTTAGGAATAGATGATGTTATACTTGGCATAAAATTAAGTAGATTTACTTCTGGCTACACTCAAACCAGTCTCACTATGTAGAAAAGATTTTGCATAGGTTCGATATGTACCATTGTGTGCCTGTCAGTACTCCATATGCTTCTTCCCTACATCTTAAGGCACACACTAGTAATCCTGTGGATCAGTCTAGATATGCTCAAGTCATAGGAAGCATAATGTATCTAGCCAACTTCTCTAGACCTGACATAGCTTATGCCATCAGTAGGTTGAGTAATTACACTAGTTGTCCTAATGTTGATCATTGGAAGACCTTGGTCAGAGTCTTTAGATATCTTAAGGGTACTATGGAATACAATCTCCGATAACACTGGTTTTCCAGCTGTATTGGAAGGCTATACAAATGCAAATTGGATTGCAAAATCTGATGAAACCAAGTCAACTAGTGTTTATGTGTTTCGTCTAGGTGGTGTTGCAGTTTCTTGGAAATCCTCCAAACAAACTGTTAGAGCAAGATCCACAATGGAGGATGAATTTGTAGCCTTAGATTTAGCTTGTTGTCAGGAAGATTGGCTAAGAAATCTCTTAATGGATCTGCCCATTATTTCAAAACCGTTTCCTCCTATCTCTATTCATTGTGATAGTAGATCTGCCATAGATAAAGCTAAACAATCTAAGGTAACCTCGGAAAACGCTTTATGAGATTGAGGTATGAAGAGGTGAGAGACTTTATTACCCAAGGTGTAATATCTCTACAATTCATAAAATCTGTAGAGAATATTGATGATCCTCTCATAAAGGGTCTAGCTAGAAAGCTAGTACTCAGTGCGTCGAGGGGGATGGGTATTTTACCCATTAGTTGAACACCATAGTTGTAACCCAACCAATCAAAAACTGGAGATCCCATGAGGAATGGTTCAAAGGGACAACTAAGCTGTGTTAGTGTTCGATGGAAGCAGACTTAGGAGTTTTACTCCTGACCTATGCCTATGGCGCGTAGTGCTTCAATGCTGTCTTGGTAGAGGAAGAGTTTTGCTCTGAATGGAGTCAAGCCATATATGACAGGGTGTAGGACCAGACAATACACCCTTAGAGATTCCTACTATGTGAGTGTAACCTCATGCCGTGGTTTATGTGAGTTGGGTATTCTCACTAGAGTACTCATGGAACAGATTCTTGCGAAGGCTGTAACGCGCACACCGATATGAACATCCTCATGCCCTCATCTATGTTTGCATGATTTATTGAAATTCGAACAGAGAGTTTGGTTCAAGACATAGTTCATCATGCCTCTCCGGATGAAGATGAATCATTGCTAGGCAAAGTTTAAAGCCACAAGCTACCTATGCTGAACAACATAGTTCAGTCGTATTTTATTTTGTCTTAATTTTTACCTTCTTCTTTCTTTCTTTATTAACAATTCTTAAAATCTTATTTTCTTATTATTTAAAAGGATTTATGAAATATGTGGGGAATGTTGGATTTCCTTTGTATTTCAAAACCTTTTTAAACAAATATTATTTTCCCAAAGATTTGTTTTAATCTATGCAATTTCCAATTTACACACAATTACCTAACCCAATAATGATCTCGAAAATGAGACTCGATAAAAATTGAACAAGTACCTAACCTAATAATGATCTAGAAAATGAGACTCATTAGATCCAGTTGAACAAGTACCTTTCCTCTTTTGTATCCAAGTTCATGTAGCCGTTTTTGGTATTAAACGGGTCTCGGTAATGTTGGGTGCATCCAATGAGACCATAGGAACTTGTTATCGTTCAATGTCTTGATGGGAGATGAACGACTCTCTTTTGGCACTTCGTTGACATGCAGTCCATCTATATAAAGGACTGTACTCTAAGCCTTTCAACAATACAACACAACAGAAGCATTCTATTCTCCACATCCATCTACTCTCCACCACTTGTGCGCTCATTGTGAATTCGCGTAGGCAGATTTTGTGCTTTGTTTTTCTATGACGACGAGGGCCAACGGACGTTCGACGCTGCTCTCTTGCTAGCACCGGGAGACATCATCCAGTTGGGAGATGATTGAATCTGGGAGCTAGGACGCCATCAAGCTCGTGCATAGGAGCGACGGAATCTGTCTTCACGACAGCATCTTTCAACGTGCCTCCATTTCCCAGACTGGATCTTTCAAACTAGTATTTCTTTGTTCTTATTTTGATCGTATTTACTTGTCAATTTGAAAACAAAATATCCTCACAAACAATGCTAGAAAACTGTAGTATTTTTCCAACACAATCACCTTTCTACTTCCCCTAAACGAACTAATAGCAACATCTAATACAAAATGACACATAATACTATTGCCCCTAAGGTTGGGAAAATCGAGCACCTCGATTGTTTTGATATGATCTTTGGAGTAGGAAAATGTACTTTGGTATGTTATCTGATCACTACCACTCTATCATAGATAAACCCAATCTTGTTTTGTCTGAAGTTTAACTATAGAGGAAATTAGATCCTATGGAAAATGAGATAAAATTGATAATATGGGTAGGAGATTTATGATGACACATGTGGGTTGAATGTGATGAGGGTCTTTGAATCCTGCGAACCGGCGTATGAATTCTATACTGCAATTACTATTATTTCAATGATTATATATGAACAAGACATTAGTGAAATGAGCCATACATGAGTCTAATTACTGAGTAATTAACCTTGGATTTTAGAAATTTCAATCAATTAGTGCAATGAGTTTGAGATTCATCACCATGTTTCCATCGAGATATTGCAGGGAGGCACGACCATAGATCTAATGATGAAGTTTTCATTGAAGGGTGCATCATCCTCTTTGGAATCCTTCAATAAAAGCAACAAATTCACTTTATGGCAACATTGGGTAAAGAAAATACGCATGCAAGAAGGGCTCAAGCTCTTCGATAAGTAAAGAAGTAGACAATGAAGTTGAAAAGCAAGATTGGATGGAGATTAGGGGTCTCAAGAATAATACAAATCAACTATATTTGACAGAAAACAATATTCACAAAGTCATCTACTTAGTTGATCTAACATGAGACTAGAAAAGCTTACGGGACAACAAAGCCAAATATTTAACAAATAGGTTATTATTTAAGAAGAAGTTGTATGGCCTATGAATGATTGATTAAAAACGGTTGGCGGTACGCTTGAACACGTTTAATAAGTTTTTGACATGCTTATATTTGAGGAGCAAATGAACAAAAGGGAGCATCTCATGAAAGAGGAGGATAAGACACTAATCTGAGTACTCTTCCATTTTCTTACAATCGTATTGTGACTAAGTTGCTTTATAGCATAGATGCTATTATGTTAGGTGATATAGTTGCTTCACTACTTATGGATGAATCATAATAAAGGTTGATGGATACAACAACAAATGATGGAGAGCACACGCCAACTATAGAGAGCAAACATTTTATAGGAGATAAGATTCATAGGCCATAATTACATAGTCATATCATATAATTCTACTACAAAAAAGATGATCAGAAAATTTCTGATTATCCAAGACATGTGAAGGAAAAAGGGAAGAATAAGTTATGTAATTCAGAATTAAACTAGGAGGAATCCTCTACATTCTGTGAAGGAGAGTTGCTGGCATGCTCAAGAGAGACAAAAGTGGATTCTTTATGGCTTCTGGACTCAGACATGTTTATATCATGTGTCAGACATGTTTATATCGTGTGTCCTCATTAAAAGAGCAGTTCAATGCACAATAAACATGAAATAATGGCACATCATGATTGCAGATGGAGAGATTCATCATATAAATGGAGTTAAATAAATGTAATTCCACATGGTAGATGGATTGTATGAACTCTAAAAGGCGTCAGACAAGTACTTACTAAAAAAAATAAAACAATCTCGTTGGAAAAGATCGAGCCACAAGGACATCGCATTACGATGGGCAGAGTTTTTAAATGAAGCAAATGAGCATATGTAGTGATGGAAGGAATGCGAATGCCGAACATGATTCATAGGTTTGAGGAGAAAGTTGTGATAGGCGATGGAGCTCTTGCTTTTCTCCTCATAGACAATATGAGAAGATACCATTATATGGTTGGTTTCTTTGCTGTCGGAAAATATAAAAAGGAAGCGATTGTGGTTTGCTTTGTTAAAGGATAATGTGACACTCTATAGTCAAGAGAGCTGCTTGGTTCCACTTTTGGAAACAAAAAAAACTAAATTGTGTGGGCTTGTCCAAGAGGAGGTATGTTGTGATACCCAATAGATGGTCTGTACTTGCAAGAGAAGCTTGGAAATCATTATAATAGTACAATATTAAATCAACAATATAATGTGTAATAACGAACAAACATTATTATGTATTTTATAAAAATACAGGGATATAAGTGTAAGCAAGTAAAAAATGGAAGCATGCATATTATAAAAAAACTTGAAAGGATAAACATGTAAAAAATCTCTTATTTTGGATTTTTAACAATTGTGCCCCTCTTAAATTATACAATATCAGTTATGCTCCTTTTTTGCACTATCAGTTGTGCCCATACCTTCTTACATCGTTACCACTTGTGCCCTTCCGTTAGTTTTACCATAATGAGATAAACCAAAACATGATTTACACAAACCAAAACCCACTTTAATAATATTTTCTTACAGTTGTAGGTCAATAATTTTCAGAAAAAAACATACTTGTACACTTCTTTTTTCTTTCAATTAACACTTGTATCCTTGAGATAACGTCTGTCTAGGAAATGAATGGACATAAGCCAACCGAATATTAGTTGCCTAAGAAAGTTGGGGTACAATTTATATTAAAAAGAAGAGGGGCATAACTTACATTATAAAATCTAATAGGAGCACAACCGCAAAAACTCTAATTTTTTTTTTCGATTGGGAGGGGATTTGAGAGGGGCGCGTGATAGTCTCCTGATTGGTCTTTGCAGATATTGATGTGACTTAGATTCGAGAACCGGCCTATTGGACGGAAGCGGTCGAGCTCAACCCATCTTGATTGGGACTCGTAGATGGTCAGATTTCCCACTCCCACGTGATGGCATCTGCTTGCCGTAACCAAACCCTACTTTTCCTAATTTTCAAAAAAAAAAGTAAAGAAATCGGACTCTTTGAAGATGGAAGGATTCTAGGAACGACGGAGGCCTTCAGTTAAGGTCGGAGACGGCTTCTTTGAAGATGGAAGGATTCTCCAGAGCATGTCCAGAGAGATCTGCTAGAGGACATGGGACACCGACACTCGATGCGAACGAACGGAGACGGAGAAGGGCAGGCGAGGAAATCGTTGTCTGGGGTCTTGTTTGGCTGAGAGATAACAATTTCCTTGCACGTTTAAAGCATGTATTATGTTTCCGTCCGGAGTATGAGTTGTGGGAAGAAAGAAAACTATAATCGGTGTTTAAGGTATCCACGATATCACGTCTAGATCATCTGCCGTGATGCTGTAGCGCACCACAACCGCTCGATCATGCTCACATCAAAGAACCCACTCCCCAGAATATTAATATCTCAATAACTTGGACAAGTATAGAAAAGACGGAATCATAGCTTTGTCATCTCTCCCAAACTGACCTCGTATCAGTCAATTATCCAATAACGAGACATTTCTGGGCATCAAATTTCGAAAAGGACGATGTTCCTGAGAATGGAAACACCGAGGTGATCGTAAGGGTTCGTTTGGTTGCAGGGTTGGGCAGGGTTGGGTACTATTCACAGGGCTGGGTGAACAGTAAACTGTGAGGAGGGAGTACCCCTGTGAATAGTACCCAACCCAACCCAACACTGCCCAACCCTGCAACCAAACGAACCCTAAGAGAATCATCACCGCAAGACGGCCCCCCACCACACGCCTGCAGACGGAGGCACGCCTCGCGAGATTGGGAGATGAAATGTGTGGGGCCACTTGTCGTCCGGGAGGTGTCCGGAAGCATCGGCCCGATGTAGGAAGAGTCTGCTCTGCTCTGTTCAGTGCCGTCCCTGACATTTCATGGGCCCTAGGCAAAAGAGAAGAAAATGGCCCCTATAAAAACAATTTATTTTTTTAATTTGTAAATTTCTTATAAATAAAGTTCTTTAAATTTTAAAAAGAACTATATATGTTTATGATCAGCGAGTATCAAACAATAAGTAATGAATTAAAATTATATAAAAAAATAATTCTACAATCTAAATAGATATCTATGGATATAATGCAACTCAAGGAACGTAAGTACAAACAAAAGCTAATGAGAAATAGCTAGCAAAAAATGTACGGCAATGTTTTTTTAAGTTAGGATTTTTGAGAATTTTCAAGCACAGAAGCACATATATCTATTGACTACAATAACAAAAATATTTAAAAATTAAGAGTTTCCATCTCTTAATGTTTATTTTCCATATCATATGAGCCGAAGAAAATATGGTTAGAAAATAATAATATTCAAGCAAGAAGCACTAAACAATTAATACAATAAAAAATAAACATGATTTAAACAGACAATAAAATAATAGTTATGGAAAAATAATCAAGTCATCAGTTTTTTATTTGACAGTGTGAATCCAAAAAATAATCGTGATTTGTGGATCTAAGGAAAAAATTACAATGCATAAATATAAAAAATATCATTAACTGAGACCGTGATTTGCCGGTGCTCAACAACAAGTCATAAATTGAAAGCAAGACAAATTGCAGCAGTGGCAGAAATCGCAAATCACAAGATGAGGAGGTCATATTTGTCTCAAATGGACACATTTAAGTTCAATATGGGGTCTTAACTTTTAAGATATTAATGTGGCATTGGGGAACCCAAAGGATTTTTTGACATTTAGGAATATGAAGAGTCAAATGACACATGAAAATGTAAATAATTAATGGACCTGTGTAGCCATTTAGACATTAGATTGGTATTTGATAGGGATGAAAACGGATACAGATATATCCGAATATCTGCGTACAGTATTCGAAAAAATATCGGACACGGATATCCGTATCCAAATATTAATCAAATACGAATCGGATATTGATTGTAAAATTTTTTGGATATGGATGTAGATAATGGCTTGAATATCTTTATCCGGATATCAGAATAAAACATTTAATATATTAGTTAATATATTACAAGACACAACCCCATGTTATTATATTAGTAGTAGATACTATATAATACAATATATTAATGATATTAATAAACTTCCGTTTATTTGAAGATGGGCACACACAAAAGTTACAAAATCATATCCTCCTTTAGCTTCTGGCTTTAGCTTATGGTTAGAACGCATGTCACCTCGACGATCCCTTTTATCAGGAAGAAACTTATCCATATTTCATTAGCAATTTTTAAAATCATTGTAAACTTTGATTAAATATCAATTTGTATTCGTATGTGATCATTAATAGACTCGTATTTGGATTCCATATTTATTGGATCCATATTTGGATTCACTCTTTCACTGATTCATATTTGGATTAGTTCTTTATTTAATCTGTATTCAGGTTCGCTCTTTATTCGATCCATATTCGTATTCGATAAATATCTGATTCGTATCCGTATTTTTAAGGATACGATTTCCTTAATGCATATCCGAATCATATCTGTATCCATATTCGTATTCGATAAAGATAGAGTGAATATGGATATAGAAATAGGCATATCTGATCCATATCCGATCGTTTTCATCCCTAGTATTTGAAATAAAAATAACAAAAACTAACTATATGTAGATGATTTAAAAATGGGCCCCCAAAATTGCGGGGCCCTGGGCCATTGCACCCCGAGACGAGGCTCAGGGACGGCCCTGGCTCTGTTCCCTTCTGCTTCCCAACTCCCCTGTTTTTACCTTCCATATTTTTAGTGCAGATTGTGCTTGATGCTCCCATTAAGGTCTCCTGAGAAGTATAAGATCTTCCCTTATTACTGAAAGATCCAAAACGAATGGCAAAACTAAAAAGAGGGGTAAATCTTATCTGAAATTACTGTTTCGATTATGGCAGGTTATTCCACCAGACAATTCCAGAGGGATTTGGAAGCCACACTGTTCCCATGAACTGTGCGACAGTGCCATTGAAAATAAAAGGATGATTTAATTGCTACGTATAACGTGCTGTCGGCAGACATTTATTATATTAAGAAAAAAAGACCATTGTAGGCCTTAATCAATAGTATTTCACGCAGATATTACCATGCCAAAACATGTGCAGATTCAACGTAGTTATAAATAGGGTTGTCAGTTGTGTATGCAAGGTAAATATGTTGTATGTATTGGTACCCGGCTGTCCAGATTCATACGGGTCGATCCTACTTCAAAGTATTCTGGATCTGGTGCACAAACACATGGCAGTCATGCAACCCATCGTCAGGAAATAGATCTATCAAATCTTTCTTAATAGTCCAGTTTAATTACCTGGTTAAGATTTTTCTGTTGATGGGGTTAATTAGCATGGATATAATAAGATATACTCAAAGATCAACCCACCACCTCTTGGGAAGGAAACAAAGATTTCGGGGGAATTAATTGCAGCGATCATACTTCAGTACACTTCACTGTCTGGTAAAGAAAACACGAAGCCTTAATATATAAGCTTTGGCGAATCAGATAGAGACAACGAGCAAAGGAATCAAAGTCCTTTTTCCCATATGAAACCCATCTCAGAATGGAAGTCCTCTGTCTGGTGGATCTCAACTCGCATGCAGCCAAAACATGGGGAGTTCAGACCCCACCTTTCCATTTCACAGAACCACAATTGGCAGTAATGGATATAATAATTATGATAACACCAACAGCAACAAAAATAATAATAGAACTTCTGGTTGTCGTTGTTGTAAGATCGACGATTTTTTTTGCGAAACTTGAATCATCATAAGTCAAGATTCATTGCCCCAGCTACAAAATCCGACGCCATAAACTTTTATAAGAACTTGTTGATCTTGAAAAGGATGTGCTACCTGCAGACCCACGGATATACGTACATACGTATACTTATATTTATACGGCACATCAACCATGAGTTAGGGCTCATCAATCTTAGGATGCATATCCAGTTACACAATTAAGGATCTACTGTATAAATATTGTGTAATACGGTCTAAAAAAATCAAAGTCCTTTAGCGTATATCTTTACTTCTGCCATGCGACGGGTTTCAAGGTGTTGCATGCATGTGAGTAAGGTGTACTTGGTTTTGTGAACCCGATGCGAGGTCCTTTTTGTCTTTGAATCAGGAAGCTGTGGAGTGATCATAATTTGCCTTTGCTGCAGAGATTGCCATGCAGTGGTTCCTCGTGAAAGAACGGACCTGAGCTTCCACGTACATATCTCATACCTGTCTCCCATTGCAGTACCCATCAAAACCATTCCACGTAATCAAAATTAAATGTAAGAAAGTCATACCAGTTTTTTAAATAAGTATTATATAGAAAAGATCGTCATCATATATATAGCCAAACCCCCCCCCCCCAATACAGATGCTAAATATAACAAGTTACAAGGCAAAAGAGTTTTCAAAAAGCCCCCATTTTTCATTGCAAGAATTAGGACATCTCTAACAATGAGAGAGGAGATGGAAGCTGAGTCAAAGTTGAGGCACTCTGCCCATCTCTGATTACGCTCCCCCATAAGGTCCAAACAGTGGAAGTCAGAGCACAACTATGTTTTTGACTAACCATACCGTCCAATGTCGTCCCTGACATTTCATGAGCAGAGTAAGAAAAAAAACTGATTAACAAGTAAATCAAACGAGACAAGAACAACAATCAATCAATCAATCATAAAAATCAATCACAAACACAACAAAAAATGCGAAAGATTTTTAACGTGGAAACCTCCAAAATGAGAGGGGGGAAAAACCATAGGATTGGCTCGACCCGAGCAAACTTCTCCACTATATGGTGATAAAATAGTTTTCCCTAATGGCTATACAAAGTCAAAACCTTATCCCCAATGTGTATCAACAATGAACCACATCAATACAAATAAAAGAGGGAAGAAGTTAGACAAATGTCACCCAAGATGGTTTCCCAACTTGCTCCACAGCAGCCCGAATATGATTCCTCTTTGGTGTGATATCCGAATGCAATTTGGACGTAGAGAAGAGATGAGAGTATGCAACCCTAATTCTCTCGAAGCGTAACAGCCACGGCACACAAAATAAGGCAGAAAATTGACGAACCCCTTCACGGTTCAGTTCGCTGATCTGAACATTGCTAGGAAAATTTCAGCCATTCCCATTTTTGGGCAATTTGCAAGTATGCCCAAGATGGATTGTAATCATTGAAGGCCACATCCCAACAAATCTCTCCCTTCAACCCATGAGAAGGGGATCACTAACCAACATGCTCCATGTAAAGAAGATGGACTTATGAGGTCCAACATGATGGTTGGGATCCCACATGGAATGGAACTCACCATCCAAACGCTCATCATCTGCAAAGAGGAGCCCGCTCCAATCCAGCAAGCGAGCGACAATCTTCAAACTTTCTCAACGACAATGCCTTCGTCATCATGTCTACACTATTGTCATTTGTATGGATTTTGCCAAGAACAAGCTGCTTCTCTTCTAGGAAATTTCATATCTAATTATATCTCACATCAATGCACTTCAACCTCGCATGAAAAGTGGAGTTCTTGTCAAGGTGGATGGCACTCTAACTATCACAATAAAACACATACTTCTCCTGAACAAAACCAAGTTCCTGCATTAACTTCATCATCCACATCAACCCCTTGCATGCCTCTGTAGTTGCAATGAACTCAACCTCTGAAGCAGATAAAGATGCATACTCCTGGAGACAAGACTGCCAAGAAATTGCACCACCTGCCAATGAAATCAAGTAACCCGATATAGATCTTCTCCCATCAATGTCACCTGTCATTTCTGAATATGTGTATCCAAGAAGAATATGCTTCTCTGCTCCAAAGCAAAGAGAGTAATTGCTAGTATCTCGAAGATATCTCAAGATCCACTTGACTACTTCCTAGCGTTGTTTCTCTGATTTGAGATGAACCTACTAACAACTCCAATTGCATGAGCAATATCTGGCCTCGTACAGACCATGGCATACATGAGACTACATGTGGTTGATGCATCGAGAACTCTTTCCATATCTTTCTTGTCTTCATTGTTCTGTGGACTATCTTTGGAGCTTAACTTGAAATGCGTTCCAAGAGGGGTGCTAGCTAGCTTTGTCTGCTTCATATGAAATCTCTGAAGTACCTTCTTAATGTACTTCTCTTTGGAAAGCCGCATTCTCCTTGCCTTTTGATTTCTTATGATCTTCATGCCTAAAATTTGATTTGCATGTCCTAAGTCTTTCATAGAAAAGGACCTGCTCAACTCCTTCTTCAAGCAAGAAATTAACCTATTATTGCTATCAATAATCAATATATCATCAACAAAAAGCAACAAAATGATGAAATCATCACATGAGAATCTCTTCATGGAAATAAAATGGTCTGAAGCAGTCTTGGAGTAGCCATGCTCTACCACGAATGACTCGAACTTCTTGTACCATTGCCTTGGCGCCTTCTTTAATCCATATAGGCTTTTTTTATCCTACAAATGTGGTATTCCTGGCCTTTGACTACAAAGCCTTCTGATTGCAACATATACATTTCCTCCTCAAGATCACTATGGAGGAAAGTTATCTTCACCTCCATCTGTTCAATCTCCAAATCAAGGCTAATTGCCAAGCTCATAACCACCATGATATAAGACATCTTCACCACAAGAGAGAAGGTATACTCAAAGTCAACTCCCTTACTTTGGTTAAAACATTTCACAACCAACCTAGCTTTGTACCTTGGGTTTGTAGAGTATTCATCATATTTCACTCTGTAAATCCACTTATTTCTCAATGCCCGCTTGCCCAGCAACTTCACAAACTCAAAGGTGTGGTTATCATGAAGGTACTCCATCTCTTCTTTTATAGCTTTTACCCATTTCTCCTTGTTTGCATCTTGCAAGGCTTCTTCATAGCATTCAAACTCGTCCTTTTCTGTCAATAAAATGTATTCTCGTACAGAATATCTAGTTGGGGGCTGCCTCTCGCTCACGGGTCTCTGCAATGGGAGAGCCTCAGAAGAAGAAAAGCTCTCATCATCCTACATACCCACCATCATCATAACCATCATCTGCATCATCATTGGGAGTGGAGATCTGTGGCACATCCTCTTCATCTCATGCATCTGGCACCTACTCATCAGCATCATCTAGCACCACATGTGGAGCACATTGCAATGGAACTAACTCCACATCATTTGACTCATAGCTGCTCGATGGAAAGTTCTTAGCAGCCTTCTGGATGTCCTCAATGGTTTCATCTTCAGAGAAAACCACATCCGTACTCCTCATCGGCTTCTACTCAATTGGATCAAACAACCTGTAGCCAAGATCATCTTCGCCATATCCCAAGAAAATGCATTGTCTTATCTTTGCGTCCAACTTGGACCTTTCATCCTTGGGAACATGCACAAATGTGTGACATCTAAATACTTGCAAATGGTCGTAGGAGACATTCTTTCCATGCCAAATCCTGTCTGGAACATCACCATCTAAAGGTACACGTGGAGATAGATTAATAACATAAACAACAATATAAAGTTCTTTACACCAAAAAGAGTTAGGCAACTTAGCCTCAGAATGGAGACATATGACTCTCTCCATCAAGGTTCCATTCATTCTCTCTACTATGCCATTCAATTGTGGCATCTTGGATAAGATTTTTTGGTTCCTGATATAATGAGATCTACAATGCGCATCAAATGGCTACTCACCACCACTATCACTACAGATGCACTTCCGTTTCTTTCTAGATTGTCGCTCCACTAACACATAAAAGATCCTTGAAAGCACCAAGGACTTGGTCCTTCCTCTTCAAAGCATTTTTTGGAAAAAATCATCTGCAATAAAATAAGGTATACCACCAAGAGAACTTACTTTCAATGGACCATAAACATTTGTATGAACACGCTCCAATGGTTGCATCTTCCTAGAAGGTGGATGTCTCTTGAAGGAGGCTCCCATCTGCTTCCTAGTCAAGCAGTATGTGCATCTCTCTAGATGCTCTTTCTTGACATTTGTTAGCATATTCTTTCTCACTAAGCACTGCAACCCCTTCTCGTTCATGTTCCTCAATCATCGATATCACAACTCAATGGATTTTTCATCTCCAGTCGCATATGCAACATCATGGGAAATGGATGCATTTATGATGTAAAGATTGTTGCTATACTTCTTGTCACAAGCAATAACCAAGGATCCTTAGGTAAGCTACCACTGCCAGTCACCAAAAGTGTTGAGGTATTCTTCATCATCAAGCTTGCATGCAGAAATGAGATTTAAGTGCATGCCTGATTAACCTAAAGAGGCAGAGCGGAGCGATCTAGAGGTCTCACAAGATAGGACCTCGATCACTGTGGTGACAGATGCATAGCCCAATGGATTAAGTCAACAGATAACCGATAGTTAAATAAATAAAGCAATGCAAAGTAGATGTGCATGGATCAAAATTTATTATAACCATACAATAAATGTGTGTATAGTGACAAGCAGAGTAGTTTATCGAACATAAAGAACAAATCGATGTAGTAGTGATCATTATTTATAAATAAATAATGAACAAATAATTATGTAGAAATGTACACTATTCACTTACTTATTTATTCAATATATTTGTGACTTTTTAATTAAATAAATTATATATATATATATATTAATTTCTAATTTTATAAATTTTAATTCTTTTCATGTTTTTTATATTTAATTTCTATATATATATAAATAAATATATATATATAAGAGTATATGTATGTAATATGTATAATATAGATAATAGATAATATGATATATATAAGAAATGCACAAGAATCAGAAAATACCTAAGGAACAATCCTTTTTAATTTTTTAAGGGATTTAAAATATTTAAAAGGTATTCGTAATAAATGATAATAATATTAATTATATATATCTATATATAAGGGTATAATACAATATATGTATTATAATTATAAATACAACTATATATAGTCAAAAATAAAAAAATAAAATAATTTTGTGTTTTTATCTTTTTATTTTATTTTTGTGAATTCTTGGGTATTTTTGCTAATTTTAGGTATTTTTAAAGTAAAAAATATACAAAATCATGGACTAAATAAATAGATCGAATTGTTTTGAGCTTTAAAAATAGTAAATAGCTTCACATTTTCTCAAAACAAATATATATAGTAATAATTATAAATAAGATAGAATAGAAAATTAATTTTTAGGGGATTTTGGAAATATTTTGCAAATTTTTTAGGGTTAGTAAGTGTTTTCATTTTCAGGGTTTTCTTTTGAGATTGTTTTGGCTGACGTGGAGTCCATGTTCAGAGCTTCAGGTAGGGCTCCAGGAGTTCTTTGTTGTTGTGGAACTGCACCAAAATCTCAAGGGGGTCAAGGGCTATCCTCTCAACCCTATATTGAAGCTGCTGAAGCAGGGAATGAATGTGATGGAAAGAGCTCCGGCGAAGGTGACGGAGGGAACTCTAGCGAAGTGATTTATGAGGGAATCACAAATAAAACATGAGGCTATGATGGAGAAATGTTAGGGGAAGATAATGAAGGCGGAAGGGAGTTGGAATAGTAGATGAATACAACAGATTTATTGTTGGAGCAGAAAGCTCCGACGATTTTGATTTTTAAAATTACGCTACATGTGTAATTATAGATGAAACTAAAGCCTAATCTATGCTAAGGGACATAAATGCGAGAAATTAAAGATCACCTAGTAGCTCTACGAGCTTGGGAAGCTAGGAGCAGAAGAGGTCACTGGAGACGAAGGTCGACAGACCTAGATCAACTCCTCCACCACCTTATCTATGCCGTGAAAGACCGGAGAGCGTCTTGCTATCACCAAGGACTCAACGGGTAGCTCTTAAGGGGGTTATGATAGTTGAAGAGAAATCAAAAAGAAAATGAAGACATGAGTGGTTTATTTATAACCCTGGAATCTGGTCAAAAGGATGGAGAAGTGGTAGGAGCCAGGACGTGGGCTATTGGAACCTAAGGAGTAGGCGATGGAAAGGATGGCTAGGGCTAGAGGTTGGTGGTTGTCTCGAGGAAGATGGAGTTGAGGGGCATGCATGAGAATTTGGAGAACATGGTAGGTGAAGATGCCTAACAAAAGAGAGGCAGACTGCCAGACAGTTGACCTGCTGGGTCAACAGTCCACGCGCTCTCGTTGGTCCGCATGGACCAACCAGAAAATAAGGATGAATAAATCCCTTATTAATTCGATAAAAAATATCAAATGATTTATTTATTTTTTGATCAAAACATAAAAATGTTTGTAATTTTATGTAGTATTTAATTATGATTTTTATTTATTTTTTCGATGTCATTTATTATAAATAACTCTTTGCATGTATAAATATAAGTAAATATACCTATAATGTGTGTATTTTATTTTTAATTTATTTTGTACAATTTATTAGTATTTAAAAGTATTTTATATATTTTTAATTTAATTAACTACAAGTTTAGGTATTTTTATTACATTTTATGAATTTTATTATACATTTAATTAACTATGTACATTATTCTTATAGGTAAATGATAGTATATTTTACCTATATATTGAAGTAATTGATTTATTCTAATTTTATTTTAATGATTTTATTTCATTTTAATTATGGATATGTGTTTCAAATAATATTTAGAATTTTATAAAAATAAAGAAATTTGAAAAATATATTGAATATAATATACAAGTATAATGCACAATGGGGGCCCAAAATGCAAGTTTTGCATCCTAAATTCAAATTAAATGAAACTGCCTCCATTAATAACTTGTTAAAAGTTATATACAATTAAAGGTGATTTTAATCCATTTTGATACAATATGGAGAAGATACATGTCTGTGAAGTTTTTATTTTGACTTTTTATTTTGTGTATCCCGGACACACTGTGCATTATTTTTTCTATGATCTCATTTTGTATTTTTATTTGTATTTTAATGTATTGATTTGAGGTGTAAAAATAATAAAATAAAATAAGTCCCAAAAAATGCAATATTTGGACACAAAATAAATTAGGGTTTGGTGTGGTTTTCTGTGTATTTTTGTACAGTTCTTCTGTCCTATCTTCCCATACTTTATTCCTTATCGACCAAGTCATCATGATGACTGGGTCTCGGGGTCTAGGGTCACTTAGTGTTTTTGACACTTCATTTCGTTTTCTTTTCTTTCCTTTATTCTTTTATTTTGGAATTAAATACAATAATTATACAATATCTTATACAATATTTTGTACAACTCATGTAGTATTTATTTTGAAAAATTAATGATATATGCATGCATTTAGCTAGGGATATAAGGCCTAGATGAAAGAATAACGGTGATGAAATGGAGATTCATCACCCCCTATACTTGCCTTTGCTAGTCCCTCACAAACACTAATGACTATACGTGCATAAGAGAACTTAAAGAAAAGAAAAGGAAAGAACTTGGAATAATTTGACTTTTAAACTTTTCTTAATAAAGTCAAAGTTTGGAGCTCAGATAAGACCTTGTATTATTAGTTTGTTCGGAACCATATTGAAGTTAAGGAGTGTGACACAACAACCCTTAGGTTCCACAATCCTATTATCTAGTCCAATTCATAGTCAGGTCAGAACCATCCTCTCAATCACATACTCCTGCCACCTTTAAGTGATAGAACCATGTGTGTGAATTATTTAGCTCTTCCCAGACAAACCGTTGAACCAAAAAGGAGTCTTCTCTTCTGGTAACTTGTCCTCGTGGAGACAGATATTCCCTTCTAAGGTCAGGTGCCGCTGGTCTTTACAACTAGGGTAAGGAGCTAGAAGAAGTGTAAAAGCAGTGGGAATGGATCAGTGCAGTTTTGATTCTATTGTGAAGCTCGACCAGTGTAACTGAGTCTTCTCTAAGAAGTAGGCTTTTTCTAAAGCTTCAAATTTTTGGAGGAATTTTTGACATGGGCTTCTTTGAATATTTTCTTTGACTTTGTATAGCTTCTGCATTCTTGTATGTGATATGGCGGATATAGCATCTTTTTAATCCGCCCATTTTTGGGGGGTCTTGGAAAAAGTTGCGTCAACAAAGCATTCCTCATCCGAAGCATTATCTCAATCCATCTCCAGTCCTTAGATATCATTGTTACCAAAAGAAGTGGGTTAGAGTACCGATGTCGGCAATCCCCAAGAATGGTTCCTGAGCCACCCTTGACGAAGCAGCCTAACTTCATCTTGACTTTGACTTCAAGATTTTTCAACAATCCATCTGGGTTGAACTATCTGATCAAGCCACTGTCTCAAGAGTCTTACAGATGATATGAAGGGTTCTATTTAGACACATATGACTCATGAACATAGTCTCATGGAACCTAACTAATTAAGTCAAGGTGACCTGAAATATCCCCAATTCCATTCCTCAATGGGTTCATCTAAAATTAAGTGTATTAAGGTCTTTACCAAGCTCCAATATTTAGACTGTATTTTGACTTGTCCAATTGTCTTAATTATTCCCGAAAATGCATGTGCTATGTATAATGCAAGAAAATATTTTTATGAAGCAATTTTAAGATTTTTGAACTTTTTACAGGGTTTTGAAATAGTTTTGCAATTTTCTATGCAAGTTTTTGAAACCTTTTTGCAAATTTTTATAGTTTTTATTTTGCAAAATTTTAGTGATGTTTAGAAAGGAAAAGAGTTAGTCAAATAATTATGTGCAGATATTTACACGAAAGTGCATCTTATCATGTACAAAAATTAGTGTGGAAGAATTTACATAGGGTATTTACAGGGATGAAGTTAGTTAATATTTACAGATTTATGTACAGAGTTAGTAAAGAATTTTATTTTGTTTAAATTATGTGCATAGTTCTCAAAATAATTTGGGATCATTTTTGCAAACATTTTGAAAACTTTATTTTGAAAATATTTTTTTGCAAAAATTTGTAGAATTTGAAAATTATTTTGCAAAGATTTTTTTAAACAATATGTATAGGTTTTTTAAACTATTTTTACACCCATTTTCCAAACTATTTTCAAATAGATTTTCAAGATATTTTTATTCAAACAAAGAAAATTAATCCTTACAAGAAAACATTTTTACAAAGTTTTGAAAACATTTCATAAAATATATTTTTTTCCAAATGAATTTACAAAAGATTTTTCAAATAAAATTTTCAAACAAATTTTTAAATAATTTGCAATACATTTTTAACGATTTATTAACCGTATCTACACAGAATTTCGGTGTGTGTGTGTGTGTGTTTATGTATGTGTTAAGCTTTATTAATTAGCCATATTATTTAAAATACACAAGTAGGAGTTATGGATAAAGTATATATAACGTATATACGACCCCCTATACTTATCTTGAGCTATGTCCTCGTAGATCGGAAAGAAACAAAAGACATAACTCGTACTAAGTATAGGAAAGTCTATATTACAACGACTTACTAATGAATGAGAAGTCAACCCTCCCCCTATACATAGGATTAATTAATCCAAGTATAGCTGACTGTATACAAAGTAGAGAGGGACCATGGTGGGAAAGAATAAATAAAACATCGACTTGGCATGTCCCCCCTATACTTAGGGTAAAATATCCCTAAGTATAAACAGAAAGTCAAAAGTTGAGGAGAAAGGGGAAGGATCAAAGAATGAACTCCCTAATTCACTCATCCACCCATACTTAAGATGAAATATATCTTGAGTATAACAATGATGAATGGGATGAGTGCAACTTTTCGGAAGTATGAAAGACGAAAAGAAGAAAAGAAGAGAAGAAGAGAAGAAGAGAAGAAGAGAAGAAGAGAATCTAATCTAGTTAAAGATATTTACAAGAGCATTGTCAATCTCTACTGAGGTTGTTGTAGCAATGAGGTATTCATCAAAAACTACTTGTACAGAGTCGACAACGTCCAGGAATGTATCATGCTCTAAGTATGGCTTCAGCAACTGACCATTGACTACGTAGGGATGTGCGTCAGCTGACAATTCTTACGGTCCTATACACTTGCTCTTTAATTTACTCGGAAATATTTCAATTTCACGTCAAACAACCATACCTTCTGCTCAGATTTGAAGGTCTTTCTTCTGATGTGCTTGTCATGCTAGCATTTGACCTTCCTCCTTATACATCAGACTATTGTCGTACGCGTAATTTCTGAATTCCAAGAGTCTGTTTAGATCCAATTTTCTATACTGGCCACCTTTTTGTGAGTCGAGGTTGCAGATATGCACTGCCCGCAATAATTTGTGAATCAATTCTACCGGCAAGTGGCATGGCTTCCCATAGACAAGGTGATAGAGCAACATGCCCAGAGAAGACTTGTAGGTCGTTCTGTATGGTCAGAGAACTGAGTCTAGAAGTTGCGGCCGGTTCTTTTGGTCCAGTCTCATGAGTTTATTTAATATCATTTTGATTTCTCTGTTTAAAAGTTCGGCCAAGCCATTTGACTATGGATGATAAGGAGATATGACCCAGTGATCGATGTTGTACTCCTTCGTTAATTTCTTAACATCCTTATTGATGAAGTGGTTGCCTTCAACTGAAATCAGAATCTTCAGAAATGTCGAAGTACGAGATGATGTTTTCTTTCAGGAATTTGCAAACTATTTTGTTGTTTGTGGCTCGAGCTAGAATGGCTTCCATTCATCGACTCACATAATCAATGATAAGAAGGATGTATTCATAGCCTTGACTATTAGAAAATAAACCCATGAAATCGATGCCCCGTGCATCGAACACATCATATATCTGAATATATTTGAGGGGCATGTTGTCTTTAACTCCAAGGGGTTTTCCCATTTTCTGATAGTATGTACATGCTTTTGCATAGTTATCTGTATCCTTAAAGAGTGTAGGCCACCAGAGGCCACACTACAATATCTTAGTTTCCGTTATTCTTTCATAATGGTGTCCACCATATTCGAGCTTATGGCAGTGCTCAAGGACACTTTTTATACTCCTCCTGAGGAATACATCGATGCCATATGCAATCCGGTCCTTCCCTAAACAAGTGTGGGTCCTCCCACTGGTAAGAATGAATGTCAGACATGAATTCGTCCCTCTTGATCCATGTCCAATCTTGTGGGACGACTCCAGATGCTTGGTAGTTCACGATATCATCATACCAAGGAAGAGAAGGTACACTGAGAATTGATTCGTCAGGGAAAGTTTATGTTATCATTGCACTACTCAGTTGAGTATCTTGGCATTTAATTTTGGATAAATGATCTGTCACCACATTCTGAACTTCAGATTTATCTCTAATCTCCAAATCGAATTCCCGGAGGAGAAGGATCCATCTGAATAGTCTGGATCTGGCATCCTTCTTGTACTATAAGTATCGGATGTCAGAGTGGTCAATGAAGATAATGACTTTTGTTCCTAATAGATAAGATCTGAACTTCTCTAAAGTGAATACTACTGCCAACAACTCCTTTTCTGTGGTTGTATAATTTCTTTGTGTTTTGTCGAGAATCTTGTTGGCGTAGTGAATAGAATAGGGCAACTTTTCCCTTCTTTGTCCTAGTACATCCCCAACTGCGAAGTCCAATGCGTCCGTCATGATCTCAAATGAAGAGACTAATCAGGTGGTTGTACGATTGGAACCTGAGTGATAAGCTCTTTCAACTGATAAAAAGATTGGAGAACCATCTGATCAACAATAAACTCAATTTCCTTACAGAGTAGATCAATGAGTAGCCGAGCAAGGTTGCTGAATTCCTTGATGAAACATCGATAAAAACCGATATGCCCTAAGAATGACCTCACGTTCTTAATATTTTGAGATGGCTTGAGTTTAGAGATCATATCCACCTTCGTCGGCTCAACCTCCATGCCTCGCTTGGAGATGACATGGTCCAGCACTATTCCTTTTGCAACCAATGGCTCTTTTTCCATGACAACACAAGATTTACTTCACGACATTTCTGAAGTATTTGTCTAGGTGTTGAAGAAATGAATCGAAGCTGTCACCGTAGATGAGAAATCATCCATAAAGACCTTGAGAAAACTTTCAACTATGTCATAAAGACGATGAGCGTGGACCTCTAGAAAGTCGCTGAAGAATTACAGAGGCTAAAGGGAATTCTCCTAAAAGCATAGGTGTCGAATGGATTTGTAAAAGGTTTCTTCTCTTGATCCTCAGGGGACATCACCACTTGGTTGTACATGGAGTACCCATCTAAAAAGGAGAAGTATTCCTTCCCAACGAGTCTCTCAAGAACTTGATCAATGAAGGTAGAGGGAAGTGGTCCTTCTTCGTTGCAGCATTCAGACGGTGGTAATTCTACACACACCTGCCAAGATGTCGGTACTCGGGTAGAGATCTCCTCTCCTTGGTCATATTTCTTGGGAACTACATGCATATGGGTGACCTATTTGGAGTCGGAGATGGGATAAATGAGTCATGCTTCACACCACTTCGTGATTTCTTTCATCACTATGTCCTGCAAGTTTAGATTTAGTCTTCTTTGTTATTCCTAGGATGATCTGCAATCATATTCAAGATATATATGGTGTGAGCATGGACTTGGATTTATCCCTCAGAGATCAGATATGTTCCAACCAAGTACCTTGAGGTTCTATTCTAGAACCTCGAGAAGTCAAGATTCTTGATCCAGAGTTAGCCTGTTACTGATGATGAATGGATACATGTGTTTTTCATTCGCAAGGAAGGCATACTTCAGACCTACCATATGCGGTTTTAGTTCGGGTATTTGTTGAGCTTGCTCCGTGGTTACTTCAGAAACGATTTTGGTATATGGTTAATCCACTAATTTCAATGAGGTGTTGCCACCTCTGTCACTCCTGGCTCTGAAAGAAATGTATCGAACATACATGCAATGAACTCTTCGTGTTCAGACTAGCTTGAATCTTCTTCGAACATGTCTCTCAATGACTCGAAATCTAATTCGATCTCCCAATCAGCAAGGAAGCATGTGTTGATTGTCCATGTTCTCCTCTGAAGCGAGGATTTCCTATGTGATGATATAATTAAGAGAAATTGATGGGTCTTGGATGTTCTCACGACCCAAATTCCAGGCCGTCGGATCCTCCCATATCCAGATCTGGTTACTCAACAAAATTTATTCAGCAATCACAACTTACATTCAGAAACATACTACAATTAAAAATACTCAGAAGGAAGTATTTCAATACTTTTCTATTTACAAAATAAAGTTCACATGATACATTGTCCCACTATAACCATTTACATGTACATTAGCTGGAAGGAAACACATAAAAAAGATTACTAACTACCTTACAGAGTAAATCTACTATGGCTGGCTGGATGACTATGTTAGTTGGCTAGATTATTAAAGTCCTTGTGCTGGCTCACCGACACCTGTTGGATTTTCCATAAATCATAGAATAACAATTAGCGAGTGCTAAGCAACAAAGAAGAGAAAAGCAAACAAATGTGTAATTTTTCAAAACTTGTTATCACAAAAAGATACATTCATTCTCATTAATTTAACTCTTTTTCTTTCCTATTCCACGTCAGGGATTAGTCTAGGGAATTACATCATCACTATATGGACTCCGAAGCTGTGGACACTTCGAGATTAAAGATTGCATTGATCTGGTGAGTTTATGCTGCCGAACGTCGCCTCAACCAATCCTCCAATACTACTTGTTGGCATCCAGTACCACGCATTGCAAATCATTCATTTCGTGCGCACTTATCAAAATAAGGCAACCCTGTACCACCTAGGTAGGGTCACACCAATACGGGTTCCTTCCGACAAACCTACAGGTTGCATGCCTGGCCTGTAGTTCTACTTCCAGTCATTTATTAACGTAACACACGATCCTTTTCAGGATCCAACTTAAAACACATCAATTCCCATGATGTATTTCTTTCGTTAATTCTTCGATATGCATAATCATTTTAGTATAGTCTCGCATATATATTAACTCATATATTTATATACTCATATTTATGTTCATTTTAACTTCCAAACCCTAACTTTCCAAGCCACTGCATCAACTCGATGCGTAGACCTTATTTTAGTTGAAATCACAAAGCAACTTTTCATATTTTCTCAAAAATAATCAAATTAGGGTTCTTTGTAGAGAAGAACATAAAATCAAGAATCTCAACGATATCATATGAAAACCCAACCACAAAAGGAATGATTTCATTACTAATCTAGCTCTCTCTCGCGTATGCAGTGCTTCATTATGATTCTTTTTCAAAAAGGATGATTTATAGCTCCTGAAATGATCGAATTTCATTTTCCTAGCAAAAACGCTAAGAACGTGCCATGAACACGAAGAACGAATGAAGAACACGAAGAATGTGAAGAACACACGAAGAATGTGAGAACATATTTTTCTCTTAAAATTTTAGCAGAGCTTCCCCTTAAACGGGGTGATATTTCTAGGAAAATTTCGACAGACTTTCCCCTTATATCGGGACATATTTCTATAAAAATTTCAGCAGCATTTCCCCTTATATCAGGACATATTTAAACACAAATTGAATTTCCTCTATAAAATCACCGAGAAGGAAACACCAACGAATATGAAAAAATATAATCAAACTGCAATAGATGAAGAATCAGTAGACACCATGCATCTTAGGTGAGTGAAGGTGTGACGAATCACAGGGTTCACTGACGTGCATAACCACCCACACCGAAGTAGGGTATTATATAGATTTCTCCATCAAAATAACTTTAAAAGCAGAAAAAAAGAATAAAACAATAAGTAATGGAGAATCGGTAGACACCATGCATCTTAGGTGAGTGAAAATGTGACAAATCACAAGGTTCACTGATGTGCATAGCCACCTACACCAGTAAGGTGTTACAGAGATTTCTCCTCGAACCACAATAGAAAATGAATCGGAAATAATGATGAATAAAAAACAAAGCTAGAAGAAGATGAATCGAAAAACCTAGCTCAAGTTCGAGCATACTTGCAAAACCAACTAGGAGAGAATCGTACCTTCCTCCTCCTCGTTCTCCCGGCAACACTTCACTAGTGCTCCTTCCTCGCCTCCCACTCCTCCTCCCGACTCTCGACCCTAGCCCTTGTGGTGGTGATGGTAGTGGAATCATAGAGAATGAATGGGTGGTGGGGGGGCTATTTATAGGCTCCAGAAAATCGCTAACCATTTTTAGAAAATCATGGTTTAGACCTTAATCGCGGTTAGAGGCCCATGGATTTGGCCAAAACTTATTCGAAACTTAGGGCTTAAGTTAGAACTATCCAAAAGACTTTAGAATCGCTAATGACACTTAATTAGCTCTAATCGTGATTAACTTACCTTCGTGGCTTACACTTAACTTTTGTTAACCATTGATTAGTATTCGCTAATGATCATTAACGATCCTCAATCCATCATTAGTTTCTTTAATCGTATTTAATTAGTCTTAATGACTGTCATTAAGAATTAATGACATCTTAAACCTCCTTCTATTCTTCAAAAATCATAACAAATCGAAATGAAGTCCGATTCACACGAAACAACTTCCGTTGGTTTCCTCTTGACGAGCTTGATCTTATGATATAGGTCTGAGAGACGACCAAGTTCAAGTCTTTACAATTATAACAACCTTAAAGGAAGTCTCGTCCTCGAAACTTATAGTGTAGGCATAACAACCTTAAAGAGGATTGAAACCATAACAACCTTAAAGAGAATGAAGGTCATTTCATTTTTTGAAGGTACACACAGTACATAGTGTTATCACTCAAACAAGTAGGGGTATTTTTCTCTTATTTCTACCTCAGGTTCCCATATGGCTTCTTCAACCCCTTGGTTTCACCACAACACTTTAACTAGAGGTACCTCTTTATTCCTCAACTTCTTGATATCCATGTCTATTATTTGCACAGGTATTTCTAGGTATGTCAAGTCTGATTCAGCATGCAGATCATCATAGTTTATCTTATGCTCAGAATCCTTAATATACTTTCTCAGATTTTATACATGAAAAATATCATGTATTGCCGAAAGATGTAGAGGAAGTGCAAGCCTATATGTGACTTTCTCAATCCACTGAATAATTTCAAAGGGACCTACGAACTTGGGAGCTAACTTCTCATGCAATCCAAACCTCTGAGCTCCCTTCATAGGCTATACTTTTAGGAATACAAAGTCACCTACCTCAAAATCAAGGTCTCTTTGCCTGGTATCACTATAGCTTTTCTGGTGACTCCCGGCAGTCATCTTTTTTGAGCAAGCTCTACAACTTCCTGTGTTCCTAGAGTCTATCTGAATCGTAAAGGTTCTTTATCCCGACCTCTTGTCAACACAAAGGACTAGTACACCTTCATCCATATAGTGCTTCAAATGGTGCCATGTCAATACTTGTATGGTAACTATTGTTGTAGGTGAATTCTATAAGAGGCAAATGTTTCACCCATGATCCTTCCATTCTAAGGCACATGCTCATAGCATATCCTCTGAAGTCTGAATCGTACGTTTTGATTGACCATCTGTTTATGGATGATACGTTGTGCTCAAGTATAGCTGTGTGCCTAAGGCTTTCATGAAGTTCTCCCAATAGTGTGAGGTGAATCGTGAATCTCGATCGGAAACTACTTCCTTTGAGATGCCATGGAGGCAGATCACATGTTTAATATATAACTCAGCAAGCTGATCTGGAGTGGAAGATAATCTTATTGGAGTAAAGTGTGCTACCTTGGTCAAACGATCTATTATATCCATATATTATCTTTACCACCAGTCGTCTGAGGTAAGCCAGTAATGAAGTCCATGAAAATGCTTTCCCATTTCCACTCAAGTATAAGGAGGGGTTGTAACAATCCTGGCGGCTTTTGGTGTGAAGCTTTTACCTTTTGGCAAGTTAAACATGAGTTCACAAACTCAGCAACATCTTTCTTCATTCCCGACCATCAAAAGTATGAATGAAGATCCCTATACATCTTCATAATTCCTGGATTAATAGAATAATCTAGAGCAATGTGCTTCACGTAAGATGTCTTTCCTCAGTTCAGGTATGCTTGGTACACAAACTTTGTGATGGTTATATAGTAACCCATCTTGTATTTGGAATCCCTCTATCTCATTCTTTTCAAGTTGTTGTCTCAAGTCTTTAAGGACTGGATCATCGTCATGTCCTTTCTTTATTCTATGCCAGATCTCTGATTTGTATCAGTGAGGAATAGTTATACTATCGACACTACTATCAAATGATTTACATTCACTTAATGTTGATAGTACACCCCATAAGTGGATAGCACTCACCAACCCATGTGAATAAGTTCTTCTACTAAAGGCATATGCTACGACGTTCCCCTTACCGGGATGGTAGGAGATGGTGCAATCATAGTCCTTCAACAGCTCTAGCCACTGTCTCTATCTCATATTGAGCTCCTTCTGATCAAACAAATATTTTAACCTTTTATGAATAGCAAAGATTTCAAAAAATAATATCATAAAGATAGTGTCACCATATCTTTAAAGTGAAAACTACGACAGCTAATTCAAGGTCATGTGTCGGGTAGTTCTTCTCATGTGTTCTGAGCTGTCGGATGCATATGCAACACCCTTACCATTTTGTATAAGAACTACCCCAAGTCCTTTAGATGCGTCAATATACACTGTAAACCCTTCACTCCCAGAGGGTAGAGTAAGGATAGGTGCAGATGTCAGGCATTCTTTCAGTATCTGAAAACTAGTTTCACATGCATCAGACCATATGAATGGAACTTCCTTCTGAGTCAGCCTAGCCATTGGCAATGCTATTCTTGAAAATTTCTTCACAAATCTTCTACAATACCCATCTAAACCCAGAAAAGATCGTATTTCTGTGACAGTCTTTGGGCGTTTCCAACTCATCACCGCACTAACCTTTATAGGATCAATTGATATACTTTCCCCAAGAAATAACATGGCCTAAGAAGGATACTGCGGACAACCAGAAGTCACATTTTCTGTATTTAGCATACAGTTTACTCTTTCTTAATATTTCAAGTGCATGCCAGAGATGATGTTTATGCTGGCATTTATCCTTGGAGTAAATAAGCATGTCATCAATAAAGAGTACTACAAAGTGGTCTAGGAACTCCTTGAATACTGTATTCATGAGATCCATGAAAGTTGCTGGAGCATTTGTCAGTCCAAAAGGTATAACTGAGAATTTATAATGTTCATATCTAATTCAAAAGGTTGTCTTGGGAATATCAGTATTTTTAATCTTCAATTGATGGTATCCAGATCTTAAGTCCATCTTGGAATACGTAGTTAAAACCTACAACTGGTCAAAGAGATCATCTATTTTTGGCAGAGAATACTTGTTCTTTACTGTCTTCTTGTTTAACTATCTATAGATAATGCACAGCCACATTGACCCATCCTTTTTCCTCACAAACAAGATAGGTGCAACCCATGGTGAAGTACTAGGATGAGTGAATCCTTTATCTAACAGTTCTTGTAATTGTACTTTTAACTCTGGCAACTCAACTAGTGTCATCCTATATGGAGGGATAGAGATAGGCTGAGTATCAGGTGTGAGAGAGATTTCAAATTCAATCTCTCTCTCAGGTGGTATCCATGTAGTTCCTCTAGAAATACATAGGGAAAATCACACACTATAGGTACATCTTCTATTATTCTGTCTAACCATGATGTAGTGGTTACATATGCTAAATAGCCTTTGCACCCTTGCTCTAACAACTGTTGTGCCTTCAAAGTAGAGATATATTCAATATTATCATTGGATGTCTTTCCAATGAACTAGAACTCTATCGAGTCAGGAAAGTGAAAAGTTACTGTCTTCTGAAAATATTCAAGGCATGCATGATGCCTTTCTAACTAGTCCATCCACATGATGAGATCAAAGTCATCCATTTCAATTAGTAATAGTGAAATCGGTAATTGATGTCCTGCTATCGGTATTGCACAATTATCTAGTATTTCTCAGATTATAAATACTTTTCCTCCTGGTCCCTTAATTAGATAGGACTGTTGTACTTCTACTGGTACTTTACCCAAAGTGGGTACTAACCATCGAGCAATAAATGAATGTGAAGCACCAGAATCAAACAAGGTATGTACTGAAAAACCATGAATAATAACGGTACCTTGTATGCCCGTGCCTGAATTGTAGGATTGTTCTTCAGTGATTGCATTGAGTGGCCATTAGGAATAGGCAAGCTAGAACCCGCAACACTTTGTAGTGGTTGTTGTGTAGGAGGCGCTCCTTGTGAGCCACTGCTTCTACCCTGTCTTCATCCGTGTGTTGCTCCATTGCTCGGGGTGGATGTCATACTGTTAATTGGGGTTGATTAGACCCCAAACCTCTCAACTTTGGACATTCTTTCCTTATGTGACCTTCCTGATGACAGTAATAACACACACATGTTTCTATCCGTGATGAAGATCCAACCATAGCAGTACTAACTCCTGCTGTTGAGTCGCAGGGGTATAGTGGAGGTATAGAGAAACTTCCTCTTCTTGATAATTCCTGGCCCAAAGTCTGTGGAGAGCTTATAGTAGACCCAACTGGATGATAACGATTGTCTCTGCGGTTATAATTCGCCTTACGTTTGGATGGTCCACCAGTAAAATGGAAGCTTCTTCTTTAGCGGTTTTCATCCCTTTCCATCTCAATATGAGAGGCGATGTCCATGGATTCATCTATAGTGGTGGCTCTAAAACTTGCAATCTTCTCTCTAAGATCTCCCTGAAGCCCGCTAACAAATTTGGTAAGACATTCCTGTGGTGAAGCTTCTAGAGATGGGGAGTAACATAATAGCTCCGTAAAGTGAATATGATAATCTTGTACATTCTTGTAACCCTGGGTCAAAGAAGCCAGCTCCCTCCTCTTCAATTCTTACCAATGGGAGGGACAGAAGTAAGCTCAGAACAATTCTTCAAATATATCCCATAGAACGGGATCTAGTAATTTCTTGGAAATTGCTCTCCACCATCGTCTTGCGTAGTCTGCTAGGGAGTAATCAGCGAAGTGCACCCAAGTGTCTGTTGGTGCATGTATTATTCTCAACATCCTGCTGACATCATCAAGCCATAGTTCTTCTTCTGCAGGTGTCAATATACCTTTGAATCGAGGAATCTTTCCCTTTTAGTAATTGTCTAGTAATTTTTTGATGTCTAAGAAGGGCATTCTCCATTGCTCCTTCAGCTGGAGTATGAGCAGACTTAGTAGAAGGATAGTAAGTAGATTCTTCCTCAGAAAGATGGACAGAACCTTCAATCTTAGCATCTACAGGTTCGGATGCCTCAGGTCTCTCAGCTTGTGCATTAAGCATCTCCTCTAATGCTTGCTACTTTTGCCCCATTTCTAGCAGCATTGTCATCATAGCCGCTAATTGCCTAGATATGTCTTGGTCTGCCATGATCCTGGGATGAGTTAAGGCTAAAGGTTAAGTCCTATATGTTTTAGAATGAGGTACATAAGGGATAATGACTTGTGAATGGTATTGCAGTCACTTATTAAGATCAAAAGATCTTAAGACTATCTTAGTTTTCGAATACCGCTCATAGTATCAACTACAGAGTAAATTACTGGAGTAACCGGGCTCTGATACCAAACTATCACGACCCCAATTTCGAGTCATTGGACCCTCCCATATCCAGATCTGGTTACTCAGCAAGTATTTATTCAGCAATCACAACTAACATTCAAAAATAGACTGCAATTAAAAATACTCAGGAAGTATTTCAACACTTTTAATAAAGTTTACATGATACATTATCCCACTATAATCATTTACATGTACATCAACTGGAAGGAAACAAACAAAAAGATTACTAACTACCTTACAATGTAAAGCTACTGTGGCTAGATGGATGACTATGTTAGTTGGCTATATTATTAAAGTCCTTGTACTGGCTCACCGACACTTGTTGGGTTTTCCATAAATCATAGGATAACAATTAGCGAGTGCTAAGCAATGAAGAAGAGAAAAGCAAACAAATGTGTAATTTTTCAAAACTTATTATTACAAAAAGATTCATTCATTCTCATTAGTTTATTTCCTATTCCTTTCTGTTCCACGTCAGGGATTAGTCTAGGGAATTACATCACCATTACATGGACTCCGAAGTTGAGGACACTTCGAGATTGAAGATTGCGTTGATCTGGTGAGCTTATGCCGCACATCGCCTCCACCAATTTCCAATACTGCCCTGATAATTTCCTTTTCTTTTATTATTCAGGGTCTCAAACCCTCAACCTGGCAAACAAAGAAGCACACCATCATCGAGGACTCAGTAACTTAAAACCTCAGGCTACCTTTAATCACATAAACCAACGGTTTTAAGAACATGTTATCGTAACCCAGTTACTATCAAACCACCCGTGCCTCCATCTGGCACGACACCATCTTCCATCATTCAACCTGAATATATTGGCACCCGTTACCACACATTGCTAATCATTCATTTCGTGTGTACTTATCAAAACAAGGCAACCGCGTACCACCTAAATAGGGTCACACCAATATGGGTTCCTTCCAACAAACCTACAGATTGCATGCCCGACATGTAGTTCTACTCCCAGTCATTTCTTAACGTAACACGCGATCCTTTTTAGGATCCAACTTAATACACATCAATTCCCATGATGTAATTCTTTCATCAATTCTTCGATTTGCATAATCATCAACACTGAGTATAGTCTCACATATATATTAATTCATATATTTATATACTCATATTTATGCTCATTTTAACTTCCAAACCCTAACTTTCCAAGCCACTGCATCAACTCAATGCTTAGACCTTATTTTAGTTGAAATCACAAAGCAACTTTTCACATTTTCTCAAAAATAGCCAAATTAGGGTTCTTCGTAGCGAAGAACATAAAATCAAGAATCTCAATGATCTCACATGAAAACCCAACAACAAAAGGAATGATTTTGTTACCTAATCGAGCTCTCTCTCGCTTATGCAGTGCTTTATCGTGATTCTTTCTCAAATAGGATGATTTATAGCTCCTGAAACAATCGAGTTTCATTTTCATATAAAAAGCGCTAAGAACGTGACAAGAACAAGAACACGAAGAATGAACGAAGAATACGAAAAACATGAAGAACACGCGAAGAAAATAAAGAATGTGAAGAACATATTTTTCTCTTAAAATTTCAATAGAGATTCCCCTTAAACGGGGTGATATTTCTAGGAAAATTTTGGCAGAGTTTCCCCTTATATCAGAACATATTTCTATAAAAATTTCGGCAGAGTTTCCCCTTATATCGGGATATATTTAAAAAAAAGAAAGAATCTCCTCTATAAAATCACCGAGCGGGAAACTACAACGAATATGAAAGAATATAATCAAACTACAAGAGATGAAGAATCGGTAGACACCACACATCTTAGTTGAGTGAAAGCGTGACGAATCATAGGGTTCACTGACGTGCATATCCGCCCGCATCTAAGTAGGGTATTACACAGATTTCTCCATCAAAATAATTATAAAAACAGAAAAGAAAGAATAAAACAATAAGTAATGGAGAATCAGTAGACACCATGCATCTTAAGTGAGTGAAAGTGTGACAAATCATATGGTTCACTGACGTGCATAGCCGTCCACACCTAAGTTGGGTGTTACACAGATTTCTCCTCGAACCATAACAGAAAATGAATCGGAAAGAAGGATGAATCGAAAATAAAGGTAGAATAAGATGAATCAAAAACCCTAGTTCAAGTTCGAGCATACTTACAAAACCAACTAGGAGAGGATTGTACCTTCCTCCTCCTCGTTCTCCCGGCAGCGCTTTGGTAGCGCTCCTTCCTCATCTTCCACTCCTCCTCCCGACCTCTCGACCATAGCCCTTAGAGTGGTGGTGGTAGTGGAAATCGTAGAGAATGAATGGGTGGGGGGTGATGAATCTCTTATTCATCATGCTAAAAGCCGCTAAATAAAACCCCTGCTTAATCAATCCAATAAAAATACCCTCTAATTCCTTGTTTTTATCCTGTAGTATATTGTGTATAAATTACCATTAATTTATTGTATTTAATTTCCTCTATTTTTCTTGTAATTATTTTATCCTCAAAAACCCCTAAAAATTAGGTAGAGTAATTGTCTATAGTTCACAAACCCTTTAAAAGCACTAAAAAATACAAAAACATCTCAAAATCACAAAATCGGTTTTTTTATCCCCTTAAAAATACCCCCAAAAATACGTTTTGTACAAATGACCTCTTCTGGATTTTTGACCAACATGAAAGTTGTAGATCTCGTCGAGACGAGCAACTTTCATGTTTTTACTTTTTCCTAATTCGGCCTTTAACTTTTTCTTTTCTAATTTTATTTGTAATTATTCTCTGAATTTTCTCATTGGGCCACGTGGCGCTCTCTGGAGCCGCCACGTGGCCCGCCTCCCCTCTCGCCACTCGGCACCTTCCTGGGCCGTTGGATCTCCCCCTGTTCACCTCCATCCCCGCCGTCCAACCTCGCCTCGCTCTCAGCCCTTGGATCTATCTCCAGATCAAATCCCCACCGCCACTTAGCATCTCTCCTACAGCCGTCGGATTCATGCCCTATCCCCTTCACCTCAGCCACTTAGCGCCACATCTCCCCTTCACCTCAGCCACACGATCACGCACCCATCCTACGCCTCTCTCTTCTCCACGTCACCCCTCCAATCTCCACCGTACGATCTTCTCCAACTCTCTATCACAACCGCTCTTTAGCACCCTTCCTCCACCGTTCGATCAGATCCTTGGATCTGATCTTGGCCCTCCACCCGCGCTCGTATCCTGGCCGTTGGATCGCAAGTTCCAACGGCTCGCCATCATCTTCCTCCTCCGTAACCCCGTCCCCCCTGCCGTTTCATCTCGCGAGCCCATCACCCCCTTCCATTTTTGGAAGGTGCCTCAGACCTTCCCTACTCGTCGTAACGCTACCAACGCCTTCCCCGATCTTCCGCCTCCCTCGCGCAACCACCATCAAGCCTCGCCATCACTCCATTCGCCATTAAACCACCACCTAAAAACGTTGCGCCACCATGAAACCTCCGACTACCTTCCCCTATAAAACCCTCTCCTCCGCCACTAGAGACCGTCGTCCACCATTATTGGGTTATGCCCTAGCCTCCTCTGCCCCTCCGGTGACAGCGGAGGGGCTGAATGTCGAGGCGAAGATGGGCCTATCTCGGTGTCGACCCACGGCAGTGCTCCGCCGTATCCCGGTGTCTCCGCGCACCTCTGAGCTCGCTGGCTTGCTGACCAGCTGGGCAACGACCACGGGGCTCTTCCGAGCCTCATCCCAAGCAACTCCTCCGCTAGGGTTCCCCTCCCCGACGAGGTCTTCTTCCACCTTCTTTTTCTTTCTTTTTCTCCTAATTTCCTAGACATACTCTGCCATCCTCATCGACCATTGACCACTCTACGACCTTCACCACCCATCGGACACCCTCGCCGACACTCTCTCTCTTCTCCAGAATCTCCCATCGCTCCGACCCCCTTCTGTTCCAACACCGCCGGAGAAGAAGCTCTGGGCCACCGCTTCCTTCGCCACACGGCCCCCGTTCATACACCTCTCACCTCGCACGCAAATTCACAAGCTTCGGCTAGAACTAACGCTTGCAGGTACTTCATTGCCGGAGTTTGCGTTGGAGCTGATTCGAGCTCTTCTCCGCCGGCGAGGCTCCATCGATCTTCCCCTCTGACCCGCCTCGGAGCCTCGCGACACTTCCCAGATCTTCGCCAGCCACGCAGCTGTCTTCCCCGACCTTCAGAAGCTGATAGATACGGCGGTGGAGCGAACCGCAAGTCGTCGGAGCCCCGCCTTCTCCGGGGACCTGCGGAGGAGGATGACGTACAGTTGCCGTCCGATCAGATGGATCGGACGACCGCGATAAAGACACGTGGCAACCAAAGCTCCAACCAAAGCTACAGGCTCGGGTTCTACTGAGCCTCGACCCGAGCCCCCTATTGCAGCCACCTGTGCCCGAATCACAGGAGTTGACCCGAGCCTAGCCCTCGCGTGCCTTGCACGGGAGGTGCTGGGTAAATTGTAGGACATACCCGACTATTTTATGGAATTACATTTCGGTCCCCAGGCACGTGCCTTACATGCGTGCCTGTGTATTTTACAGGAAGGCCCCTCAACTTTTCAGAAATTACAGAAAGGCCCCTGCGTGCAATGGTGAAATTGCATAAGGGCCCATGCAGTTTTTAGTAATTGCAATAGGTCCCTCCAGGTACCTAAATGCAATATTTATCCCTTTATTTTATTGCATTTTTATTACAATTATGCCCTTGCACTATTTTTAGCATAACTTGAGCATCGTAGGTCCAAATTGCATGATTTTAGTGTCGTTTTGATCCTTGTTTTGTCCTCTACATTTTAGCATGCTTAATTGTCTCATTTGCTCCTGTTTTAATTAAAGTGAATTTTTATGTGGTAATTGAGACCCTATTCTACTCATGCTTGCTATGATTGGTTGATCGTTTTCAATGATGGATTAAATTGACTCTGACTTCAATTTATATTTTGTTGCTCGTATTTTTAGGGTATAATTGTAGGCTTTATTTAGCATACATATTCTCTTGCATACTCTCTCATGCATCACTTTAACTTGCATAAAAATTAAATAAAAAATTACATGCATCATGGCTTTGTTGTGTATATAGCATAGTTCATCATTAGGACCTAGAATTGAAATTAACTCACATTGTGCCTCATGAATCGAAATTCGATAAACATATTAGGCAGCCGTGTCCCTGTGTTCGACCTTGGTAGACTTGTCAAGTTAAAACATTCCAAGACGTTCAAATATCATGGTTTTTGTTGAACTAAATTCGCCTCCTATACTACGACATTATTTTCGATTTTTAAAGAGGCGAATTTGACGTTCGTCAAATAGCGTCGTTGCCGGGGAACGAACCCGGGTCACCCGCGTGACAGGCGGGAATACTTACCACTATACTATACATTAGCCAAATTCTGAAATCAATTCTTCCCGCTAATAGAACTATCTGTTTAGGGTGTTTTTCATCTGTGCATATCATTTAGTGTAAATTTTAATTCCTTGTACTGCATCCCGCATGAAGAATGCGAGGAGTCACTGTAAGTCTTTCTCTTAAGCATGCATCATTGATTTACGTTTGCATTGGCTTTTCCGATTCTCCTTCTCAAGTTTTACAACTTAAGGATTTAAAGGAATTGGGACTGCTCGTTCGGCGTGAATTTTTGTGCTCACATAAACCACAGTGATAACCTTAACTTATAACTGGGACTGCTAATCAAGGCGATTGTAAATAAATTGACATAAAATTAATCTGTGTTTGGTGGAGAGGAACCCACTCATTGTTAGTAAGGACCAGAACGCACACTTAGGAAAGAGCCCAAAATCGAAGTGCTTCGTTCAGACTACTGATTTTAAACAATTAGCTACTTTTCAGCGAGGGTCTCGGGTAGTCGTTTACGGTCCGACTTCCCTTAGCAGAGTAGGTGGTTTAGAGGACACCGCGGAAGGCTCCGTCCTCAAGTAACACGGGTAGTCGTTTAAACGGTCCGTACTTACACCTATACTGGCTGAAAGTAGGTGCAACTAGTTGTATGAACTCGGGACAGTCTTTGTGAAATATTTCGGTACCTAACAGCTTCGCTTAATTTTTAAGACTATTTTGTCATTAAATTAAAATTGAAAAGATAAGTGGCCGAACCCTAAAATGCCTTCACCTGTGTTGAGTGGGTGAATCGACGTGTTTGTTTTGTGTTTGATTTGTGTGCGTCAAAGACTTTGCAATTGCAAGCAAATTGTGGTTCGTTAATCATTCCATCCTTCTTGACAAGATGTCAGCACCGTGGTATTCTTTTCCGATCTCCACAACCTTGTCCTGATATTCTTCTTCTCACACTCCTCAAGAGAACCTGAGCTTCAAATCAAATTCTCTTCAGCCATCATTCTCTTCCCGCCCATACATCCCACCCTTTGACCACACTTCTTCTTGGAATAACCCTCTCTCACATTCTGACAATCTTATGGATATGAGAGAGAGACCAGAATCAAGGATGAACAATAGAGTGACTGATATTGACAACAGAACACAATTTCCGGTTACTATGATCTCACAACCTCTTGAACCATCCTCTACTCAGGATGACTATCCTCTTGAGTACAATCAATTTTCCTTCGACAATCCATGAGGAAATCAAAGTCAAGGAAATACAACTCATGACCAGACCACAATGTTTATGAAGAATCAATACTCTACTCGAGGTTACATGCCAAAATCACGACACATGGAGAATGATTACTCAATCACCAGTTATGAGATCTTTGAGGATGAGATTGCTGGGATTAATCATAGAGCAGATACTTTAACTGAGAGAATATATGATCTCATCCAATCCATGCAGAATTCAGAAGAAGTGAGGCCACCACCATGCGAACCACTAGATTATCAAGTGACTCACAATCAGACAAGGCCACTGACCTTTGACCCCCTCACTGACCATATTACAGAAAATACCAAAAAATGAAAAATTTGAAAATTCAAAAATATTGGACAATTCTGAAATGGAAGCTTTTGTAAGAGTCTGATCTTAGAGCTTCCATTGATCAAAGCCATAGAATATGTGCTCGATCTTAAGAGATTTGTGAAGAGTCGACTGAACCCCAAAAAAACGGGCAAGAAACGATCCAAGACTGAATATCATGTCATATCTATGGCTAGTTCTTTGGTGATGAATCATAAAATCATAAGCCGCAAAGTCAAGAGGTTTACTCGGATCACATATGAAATTGAGGATTCTACATTCACTCATGTTCGGTTAGACGACGACTCTACTTTAAAGTACTCGATCGATCTACCAAAAGACCGCGGAGGATCATTGCTGTTGTCGTAAACTTCCGAGGTAAAGATCATAAAGTGGACTTTATTGTCCTTGACATTGACCACCCCGAAAGGATATCTGAGTCTCCGATCAATTTAGGAAATCCGTTCTTAGCCTCCGCTAAGGCGATCGTCGACTGCGAGACTCAGGAAATCAAGTTCCCGAACTCGGACCATAATGAACAAACCCCCAATGACACATCCTGCTATGAGGAAAACCAATTTGAAACCGACAGTCATGATCAAGAGATAAAAATTTCACATTATCAAACATCTCCGCATGACACACAGATAAAAATCCTAGGAGAGTCACCTAAAAGACTGATTGTTGGACAAACTTCAGATTTTCACCACCCTATCACTGCTCCTAGAAAAAATCAAGATTTTGGAGCTTATGCGGAATTGGACCATATTATTAAAGATCACCACGATTATTTGAGTGGTCCCATCTTTGAGTCGGCAGTAATTCATGAGATACTTGAACCATATAAGGAACCGACTCCGGAAACGTCTGATGTCACCAAAATTCACGACCATCCGGAAGTGACATCAAAAACCCCAGTCATAAAACACAAAAACAAAAGAAATAATCTCCCTCGACCGAAGCAGCGCATGACCCTTCAAGAATTGGTCGACTTTTACGGGGATTCATCTGATGAGGAACTCACAAATGTCACATAGGTTGCTCAAGACAGGGAGATGAAGATTGTCCAACTTCCTCCCAATACTTCCCAAGGAAACAAACCGACCAAGAAAGTCACCTTTGACCTTAGACACCAGGTGATTTCTGAAGAGTCCTCGTCCGGTCCTGATGTGGTTCATCAGATAAGTGCAATAGGTACAGCTCTGATCCATGGGCACTTACCTCTGATTGACAAAAGTTGGAGATCCTCTGCAGACGACTACTATTCTCCTGAGGACGACTCCGACGATGGCTGGTCTTCTTCATCGGCCCTCTCTTCATCACACTCCACATCTCCATACTATCTTCCTCCACACTCCCGCAAGAAGGTCCGTCGCAAACCTCCTTGATCTTGTACATCCACAAATCTACCCGGTTCCCCATCTGTATTTATCCGATTATACTTAGGCTAACCTGAGCTTAAGTATAGGGGGACCGCTACCATTGTTTATACAACGCTTCTCTTTTGTTTTTGGCCCGTCTATACTTCGTACGAGCTATGTCTACATTTCACTTTGTGCCTTGAGGGCATAGCAGATAGCACAAGCTAAGTATAGGGGGTGTGTTTGTATAGATCTTATCTACTTTATCCATAGCTCGTACTTTAATCGTTTTTATCTAACATCGGAGATGGGTACAAGTAGTGTGTATAATACCTGTTTTAAAAAAACAACAAAAAAACAACAAAAAAACACCAAAAAAACTTTTTGCATTTAAAAAATTCACTCATGGTCTTGCATTTCATCAAGCATTTCATGCATTCCTTGGTCTATATATTCATGACACATTCACCATCACTCAAGGCTTGAGGATTTTTGAGGACACTTGATTTCTGAGATCTTGAGATTCTGAATTAGCCTGCCTTAGTCATTAGGGTTTTGAACTTAATTATCCACACTTCCCTGGTTTGAAAGATTTGAGTGCTATATTGCACTCTTCATCTCTACCTTCAAGAAAATATGATCAGCACAGTCACTTCCACAATTGCATGATTGATGAGCTGAGTTGAGATATCACTTGAGGAACTAGGACTAGAGATTTGAGTTTAGATCCGATATAATGATATTCGAGGATGTGATAAAGTTAATGAAGGCTTCAGAAAACCTGAGTGTCAGCAAAACCCTAGCCAGTATGTGAACAAGATTCATATGCTATCTCTTTGATATTTACCTATGAGCCAGGGTGTGATGAAACTTAAAGGAATTTGTTGATCAGTGTGTGCCAACTTTTGGTAAAAGCAGTGGAGCTAGCCAACAAAAGAAATGAAATGTCAAAGAAAAAGCTCTGAATACCAAAGTCAAATTACATATGAGCTTCCACCAATGGCGAGCGCTCCCAAACATTTTCAAAGTGTCCACTTGGACCAAGAGCTAATTAGGACCAAGGAGTCGGGCTGCCACTACAAAAAGGGCC
Organism: Ottelia alismoides; assembly: GCA_037367405.1. Classification (NCBI taxonomy): domain Eukaryota; kingdom Viridiplantae; phylum Streptophyta; class Magnoliopsida; order Alismatales; family Hydrocharitaceae; genus Ottelia; species Ottelia alismoides. The sequence goes on from JAZKJV010011319.1 coordinate 56,503, forward strand.
TTGCATCGTAAGCGATACAAGTCTGGGTATCGAAGGTATCTTAGATACTCAGAAAAGACACACCCTGGTGTACTCCCAGAAAAACAAGTGCAGACGACTCCAACTCTCTTGACGGACACATTGATCAACATTATTAAAATTTACATGTGTTGAGTAAAAAGGCACACGAGAGGCCCCTTGTTCCAATGTGAGGGTGAGAAAATAGACACAATCCCATTACCTCCATCATCTGGCCGTCCATCAATATTTCAAGTCTGGCAAACTAATGAGACGGTTGACTGAAGCAGGAATAGACTTATTCTCTAGTATTGAGGATGAGGTCTAGAGGAGAATCTTTGGATCGGAACTTTGGGTGATGTCTAGACTCGGCTCTCATGAAATGCAGTACACTAAATGTCATACCCTTATATTATATGTACAAAAAGAGAGTCTGATAATCAGAGAAGTTGGATTACTTGTGACTAAGGCTTGGATAAACCCAAAATTTTAGGATCACTTAGGTTAAGAGTCTTCGAAAGATCAAGCCTTGAAAATTTCACGCGCACTGTCAGGAATTAATCCGGCTCCTTCATTCTTTAGATGCTCGAGGACGAGCATGGTTTAAGTATAGGGGTATATGATGAATCTCATATTCATCATGCTAAAAGTCGCTAATTAAAACCCCTGCTTAATCAATCCAATAAAAATACCCTCTAATTCCTTGTTTTTATCCTGTAGTATATTGTGTATAAATTACCATTAATTTATTGTATTTAATTTCCTCTATTTTTCTTGTAATTATTTTATCCTCAAAAACCCTTAAAAATTAGGTAGAGTAATTGTCTATAGTTCACTAACCCTTTAAAAGCACTAAAAAATACAAAAACATCTTAAAACCATAAAATGGGTGTTTTTATCCCCTTAAAAATACCCCTAAAAATATATTTTGTAAAATGACCTCCTTTGGCTTTTTAACCAACATGAAAGTTGTAGATCTCGTCGAGACGAGAAACTTTCATATTTTGACTTTTTCCTAATTCGGCTTCTAACTATTTTTTTCCTAATTTTCTTTGTAATTATTCTCTGAATTTTCTCATTGGGCCATGTGGCGCTCTCTGGAGCTGCCATGTGGCCCGCCTCCCCTCTCGCCACCCGAAGCCTTCCTGGGCCATCGGATCTCCCCCTGATCGCCTCCATCCCCGCCGTCCAACCTCGCCTCGCTCTCAGCCCTTGGATCTATCACCAGATCAAATCCCCACCGCCACTTAGCGCCTCTCCTACAACCGTCGGATTCATGCCCTATCCTACGGCTTCCCTTGCGCCATGTCTCCCCTTCACCTCAGCCATACGATCACGCGCCCATCCTACTCCTCTCTCTTCTCCACGTCACCCCTCCAATCTCCACCGTACAATCTTCTCCAACTCTCTATCATAACCGCTCTTTAGCACCCCTTCCTCCACCGTTCGATCAGATCCTTGGATCTGATCTTGGCCCTCCGCCCGCGCTCGTATCCTGGCTGTTGGATCGCAAGATCCAATGGTTCGCCATCATCTTCCTCCTCCGTAACCCCCCTCCCCCCGTCCGTTTCATCTCGCGAGCCCATCACCCCCTTCCATTTTTGGAAGGCGCCTTTGACCTTCTCTCCTCGTCGTAACGCTACCAACGCCTTCCCCGATCTTTCGCCTCCCTCGCGCAACCACCATCTAGCCTCGCCATCACTCCATTCGCCATTAAACCACCACCTAAAAACGCCGCGCCACCATGAAAGCTCCGACTACCTTCCCCTATAAAACCCTCTCCTCCGCCACCAGAGACCGTCGTCCACCATTATTGGGTTATGCCCAAGCCTCCTTTGCCCCTCCGGTGACAGTGGAGGGGCTGAATGTCGAGGCGAAGATGGGCCTAGCTCGGTGTCGACCCACGGCGGTGCTCCGCCGTGTCCCGGTGTGACCGCGCACCTCTGAGCTCGCTGGCTTGCTGACCAGCTGGGCAACGACCCCGGGGCTCTTCCGAGCCTCATCCCAAGCAACTCCTCCGCCAGGGTTCCCCTCCCCGACGAGGTCTTCTTCCACCTTCTTTTTCTTTCTTTTTCTCCTAATTTCCTAGACATACTCCGCCATCCTCATCGACCATTGACCACTCTACGACCTTCACCACCCATCGAACACCCTCACCGACACTCTCTCTCTTCTCCAGAACATCCCCTCACTTCGACCCCCTTCTGCTCCAACACCGCCGGAGAAGAAGCTCTGGGCCATCGCTTCCTTTGCCACACGGCCCCTGTTCATACACCTCTCACCTCGCACACAAATGCACAAGATTCGGCTAGAACTAACGCTTGTAGGTACTTCATTGCCGGAGTTTGCGTCGGAGCTGATGCGAGCTCTTCTCTGCCGGCGAGGCTCCATCGATCTTCCCCTCCGACCCGCCTCGGAGCCTCGCGGCGCTTCCCAGATCTTCGCCACCCACCCAGCTGTCTTCCTCGACCTTCAGAAGCTGATAGATACGCGGTGGAGCGAGCCGCAGGTCGCCGGAGCCCCGCCTTCTCCGGTGACCTGCGGAGGAGGAGGACATACAGTTGCCGTCCGATCAGATGGATCGGACGACCGCGATAAAGACACGTGGCAACCGAAGCTCCAACCAAAGCTACAGGCTCGGGTTCTACCGAGCCTCGACCCGAGCCTCCTGTTGCAGCCACGTGTGCCCGAACCACATGAGCTGACCCGAGCCTAGTCCTCGTGTGCCTTGCACGTGAGGTGCTGGGTAAATTACAGGACATACCCGGCTATTTTATGGAATTGCATTTTGGTCCCCAGGCACGTGCCTCACGTGCGTGTCTGGGTATTTTATAGGAAGGCCCCTCAACTTTTCAGAAATTACAGAAAGGACCCTGCGCGCAATGGTGAAATTGCATAAGGGCCTAGGCGGTTTTTGATAATTGCAATTAGGTCCCTCCAGGGACCTAAATGCAGTATTTATCCCTTTATTTTATTACATTTTTATAACAATTATGCCCTTGCACTGTTTTTAGCATAACTTGAGCATCGTAGGTCCAAATTGCATGATTCTAGTGTCATTTTGATCCTTGTTTTGTCCTATACATTTTAGCATGCTTAATTGTCTCATTTGCTCCTGTTTTAATTAAAGTGAATTTTTATGTGGTAATTGAGACCATGTTCTACTCATGCTTGCTATGATTGGCTGACCGTTTTCAATGATGGATTAAATTGACTCTGACTTCAATTTATATTTTGTTGCTCGCATTTTTAGGGTATAATTGTAGGCTTTATTTAGCATACATATTCTCTTGCATACTCTCTCATGCATCACTTTAACTTGCATAAAAATTAAATAAAAAATTGCATGCATCATGGCTTTGTTGTGTATTTAGCATAGTTCATCATTAGGACCTAGAATTGAAATTAACTCATATTGTGCCTCATGAATCGAAATTCGATAAACATATTAGGCAGTCGTGTCCCTGTGTTCGACCTTGGTAGACTTGCCAAGTTAAAAAATTCTACGACATTCAAAGATCGTGGTTTTTGCTGAATCAAATTCGCTTCCTATACTACGACATTATTTTAGATTATTAAAGAGGCGAATTTGACGTTCATCAGGGGGCTATTTATATGATCTAGAAAATCTCTAACCGTGGTTAGAAAACCATGGTTTGGACCTTAACAACGGTTAACAGCCCATGATTTTGGCCCATGGTTTTGGCCAAAACATATCTGAAACTTAGGGCTTAAGTTAGAACTATTTAGAAGACTCTAGATTCGTTACTGATGCTTAAGTAGCGCTAATCATGATTAACTTTTACTAATCTTGATTTAACCTTTACGGCTTATGCTTAACTTTTGCTAACCATTGATTAGTGATCGCTAATGGTCATTAGCGATCCTCAATCCATCATTAGTTTATTAATCGTATTTAATTTGTCTTAATGAGGTCATTAAGAGTTAATGATGTCTTAAACCTCCTTACTTCTTTTTCTTCCAAAAATCATAACAAATCAAAACAAAGTCCGATTCACACGAAACAAATTCCGTTGGTTTCCTCTTGACGAGTCGGATCTTATGATATAGGATCTGAGAGACGGCCAAGTTCAAGGCTTTACAGATGTCCACAAAGCCACAATTTGTAGATGATTCTGCTCTCCTAGTGTCAGATGTTGCTTTTAGCTAACTGACCAAATCCATGGTGACTTTGTCAGAACTTGGGTGGAAGGTGACCTTCCCAGACCCGTAGTCGACGATCGACTTGGATGTACGAAGGAACAGTCAACCTAGAATGATCGTGGTTGGAGTAATGATGCCAACGAATCCATGTCTAGGACTACAAATTCAACTAGAAATTTCATATCATGCGCAATCATGATAACATCCTCCAACATACCTCTGTATCGCTTCACGGATCGATCTACAAACTACAAGATCATTCTTGTCAGCTTAAGCAGTCCAAGCCCAAATTCTTGCAATAGTGAGGAGGGTATGAGATTAATTAAAGACCCACTATCAAGCAGAGTCTACTCAAATAATTGGTTAAAGATCTGTCATCTAATGTTGGGTGCTCCCCTGTCTTTCCTTTTTTGTGGGAGGTCACTGATTGTATTTACTGTGGCCATGGTTAGAATGTTCTTCTAGCCTCTGTTGCGCTTGTTTTTGCGGTTCGGACGCTTGAAGGTACATGCTTCTTTTAATCCTTTCTTGACAGTCGACATGTAGTTCATGGTCTTCATGAGTGGCAATCTCAGAATAATATTATCAATAATTTCAACCACTCCAGGGTCAGATAATGCATTTTTGAATTTTTTTTATTTTTTTGGCATTTTCATTGTTGTAGAAAACAGAACATTCACAGAAGAAAATTTATTGTTCTTAATTACAAACTTATTTATAGATGATTGGCTAGCAGATGGGCCATCATGCAAAACAGGCAAAAATTCATGCAGATGAGCTTGGGCTTCGTAGGATTGCTCTGGATCGACTGTCGGTGGTACTGGATCCTCCATCGCTGGTCCTTATTGGCCTTAGCTCTTCATTTCTTTTTGTGAATTTTCTTTTTGCTGATTTTTCAGGGATTTTTCTCTTGATGGTGGTGTTGGCTGGTGGCTGGTGTTGCTCCTCCATCATCTTCTTCCTCATTCGGCACTGCTGCTGGATTGGCTGATGCGGAAGATGATTCTCCAGAAGTCGCTTATTCTTCACTTTGATGGTGGCAGATGCTGCAATGTTATGGCGCTCCTAAGAGTCACTGCATGAGACAAAGCATAATATGAAACATCTGACTCTGAGTGACCGGTTGAAACATCACAGACTACCTACTCTTTATGCTTGAAATTATTAGGGATTGCCTCAACCTGCGCTAGAATGGACGTATTGGTGACAATGAGGTCGTCTAGTTTTTGGGACATCTCTTTTAGGCCCTTGACGAGTTGGGCTAAGCAGTCGAGAGCTGGGTTCACCGGAGTGGCCTCGGATAAATCATTGTGCTAGCCACGCTGCGAACAGTACTGGTGAGGATGGGAATTCTAGGAATCCTAGTAAGGAGGAGAGAGTTGTTGTAGATGAAATTTTGGAAGAGGATGATATCAATTATAGGTCACGCCTGCATACTGATAGTATGGCTGATATGGGCAGTATGTGGGCTGCTGATACTATCAGTTGTGCCTCCAGTTGTTCTGATAATGCAGAAGCTACTGCTGTGGATGGTGAGATCCCTAGACAAACCACCCACCCTGATGTTGGTGATACAACCAGATGGATGAGGATTGTCCCTGTTGTTGTCCTCCTAAATGGGTCAATTAGGCATCGTTGTTCCAGATGACGTTCACTTCCTGTATAAATTGGTGGTGGTGAGAATGGATCATAAGAATGGGGTTGGAGCTCAGGCTGGTAAAGGACAATTTGCTGAGATGGTGGCAGGGTTCAAAAAACCAAACCGGACCGATTTGTTGGACCTGGAACCGGCCCCGACCCGACCGGTTCAGCCAGTTCTTTGTAATTAATTTCAAAAAAATTAAAAAATAAAAAATCGAGGTCCGACTAGTGGTCGGACCGGGTTGACCAGGATTGACCCAGTTTTGATGGTTTGGTCATTTTCAAAAAATAAAGGTTTAAATAATGAAAATAATTGAATTATGTATGCCCTTCTTAACTTTTGCGATATAAGGTATGCCCCTCTCTTTTTTGGAATATATGTTATGTCAATACTTTCTTAGAATAATTTTCTTGAAATAACTACAAATAAATGATTACAATATTATATTCATATAATTCTAGAAATGCGTCTAACTTAGTAGAGTTTTACTCGAAATAGGAAATCATGTTATTCTATATAATGATTTGAAATTTCTAATGATTATTTCATTGATATATAAATACATGCTTACATATATGTATCCGGTTTAATTGGTTCAAAAAATCGGTTCGACCGATCTGACCAGAAAATTAAGCCCGGTCCAATTTTTTCGAGTTGATAAGAATGATGACATGATGCTGACGTTATCACCGGTCCGATCAGTTTGGATTGACGGTTCAACCCAGTTAGACCAAACCGAAGACTGACCGATTCAATGTCTGGTCTGTTTTTTTTAACCTTATGCGGCAGTGACTGGTCAGGTGGTTGCACTCAATATACATACTAGACTGGAGGTTGTGTTGCACTCGGTTGAGGCTGCTTCGGAGATGATGGTTCTTTTGGCACAACTAGAGTGGTGGTGGTCGGGCTCACAGACTACACGACATTGATGGTGCTAACTAGTAGCTCCAGCTACTTTGAGATCTGATCTATCTTATCAAGGTGTTGAGTCCTCTGTTCGATTACAGGTAGCTTCTCCAAGTCATGTGATCGCTTTTCAATTATATCAACTTTTGACAGGTAGCTTCCGATGATGCTGAGGTTGGAACTCTCATCCATGTCATGCTCATTGGATGCCTCCATATTGACATGCTTGTGGTGGGCTCCTGACTAATGTTAATATGCTCGAGATGAGGATAGAACAACCTCTCCTTCGACCATCTCTTCGAAAATCTATCAGATAATGTCCTCATACTTGTTGAAGTGCGAGCCACCACATGCGTCATCCACTAACCTCTGGCTTTCAGGAGTAAGGCCTCCGAAGAAATGATGGACCATGTTGGTCCGCGAGATGTCATGGTGGGGACACTTCTCCTATAAATCCATGAATCTTTCCCACGCTTCATGTATCGATTCGTGTGAGCCTTGGGAGAAATTGCTGATCCATGCACGCATCTGATTTAGGCGACCTAATGGATAGTACTTCTAGAGGAATGTAGACTTTAACTCCTCTCAGGTCATCACAACCTTCCCTAGATGGTTGATCCAAGAAACAAACCTTAGGCGAAAAGGAAAAGTGCCCATTCAACGAGATGTTGGGGCAGTGAGTGGTGGGCAGATGCGAGAGAACTGTTGAGGATGAATGTAGGGTTCCTCGTTGGTGTTCATGTGGAATGAGGGCAGAAGAGTGAGGAATTGAGGCTTGAGCTCGAAATGTCCATGAACTACAAGGATCTGTATGTACTCCATCATCTAGCATGTGCCAAGATTATAGGTTTCCTTGAGAGTAGGCTTGGGCCTCTCTCCTCAAGCCTCATCTGTGGTCCTCCACGGTTTCCATCTCTCAATTATTTACCTCCTCCTCCTCTTCCTATGTTCTCTCTCTCTCTCTCTACTCAGATCATTCAACTTTTATTGGAAAGCAACTTGGGCTAAGGCCTGATCGGTCAGTTGCTGTGGGATGGCCTAGATGGAAGCGAGCATTTGAGTATCGACTGTATTCTAATCGAGTTGTCCTTGATCTGGAAGTATCTGTCCCTTTCCTTTCCCTTGAGGAGCCATCTCTGAATTAGAATCAAAGGATGCAATCTGCATGGGGTCCAGTATGGTTTCTACACAAAAAGATGTATCCCGTCCAGATTGAAATTTTTCTACATTAGATGGAATGGATGATATGGAATTAAGGTCAAATCCAGGTGTGTGAATGGAGCATTTGATATTGACTGAAATTGATCTCTATCTACAAGGGGAGAAAGGCGGGACAAGAGTGATCCCAATTTATTGGAATAGAGGACAAAGTCGAGCAGTCTCGAGATCAGTTTGCAAGATCCGAATCGGATCCTCTGGAATCTCCTCGAATTATTGAAGATGCATAACTCATGGAATCGATGGGATGTCAGTGGGGTCTTGACTAAACCATCCATGAGCCAACATCTTGGAAGAACAAGAGGATTAGATGAAGAATTGAAGAATACAATGATGAACAATGGATGGAGAGGAAAGTAGTAGAAGAAGAAGGTTCACAATGAGTAGAACAAAAGGAAATGAAAACATATGAAATGGAGAAAGGCGCAAGTGCACAGGATTGGATCTTTGGCATAGATTTAAATCAAACAAACACAATACAAGTATGGGTTCACCAACTCACACAATGTGAAGCTATACAAGTTCGACTATTTTCATGTTTCATTTTTCTTGTTATTTTCAGGTAATATATGAGCAAGTCCTTAGAGGGCTATCCCTATAGGAGAGTGTGTACTGCCATGAAAGTTACCCTTATTCTACCCCCTTTGTAACATATGATTTGTTCTCTTTGAGGGCCTTGATCTTGTACCCGGGGAGCTACTCGACCAAAGAAATAGAGGAGGAAGCCAATAGGCAAAACCAATACTTCCCCCATAAGTGAGGTACTTGGATGCAAACCAATGAGACAAACACATCTGTGAGGGTGTGGCCTAAACTGAGTACTTCATACCAAGACAGATGCTTTACATAAGGCGGGAAAACCATCGACAGGGACCTACTCGGTCACGTACGATAGAAGCGTCGATACTTCGTTATCCCAGGTGATTATCGAGGTAACCATAGATCAGGTTTTGGGTTCTAATCCTTAGGGGTCACGCCTCACTCGGTCTGGAAGGCGCCTGAAAAAATGTGGACTTTATGAACCCCAAATAATGATGTTTATTGTAATTTTTAATATATGTCAATGTTTATTAAGTAGTCTCTTTATTTTAATTTTTTTGGTTTTCATTTTTTCATTATTTTCAGAATAATACGCCTAACGATTTTTTATTATTTTTCTTTGAGTCCTAAGTGATACAAAACTGGGAGAGGAGTCAGAAAAACTGTCCAAGTTGCTACTAAAGTGGAAATCTCACCTTAGTATCTAATGATACATATAGAGTTAGAATTACTTACAGTACTTCCCAGCTCTCTCCATGCGGGATGCAAAATAGAATTTGAATATCTACACTACATGCACGATATGCTAGGCGATAAAGCACCCTAAACAGGAATTGTTGTTATCGAGAAAACAAAATGCTAATCACTCATGAATGGATCCAAGTGTCCGATCTTGGAGATTCCTCGGTGCCTTCCACAACGGGTCCTGCAAGCGTTGTATGGAGTCTTGCACGGCGTGCAGTTGAAAAATCAAGTAATTAGCAATTAATTTTTAACTAATCCAAGCATAAGAGACTATATGTGCATTCTTCTATTGGGGCTTTGGACCTAGCTTACCAAATTAAACAATCTTAAATCCACAGACTCAATCACATTAAATAAATAAAAAGACAGGCAAAAAACTCAAAACATGTAAAATAAAATAAAACAAAGGTGAAGAAAACTCAAGGAAACCGACGAGGCCCCTAGAGGAACATACACCTAGGCAATGGACCTCGTGAAGTGTGAAGAGTCCAAGTATCCAAAATTATTATAAATTAATTTACAAAAACAAAAACAAAAATAAAATCTCTCCTCATAAAATAAAAAACAAAAAACTTATGCTACTGTATGCTCTTCTCCTTCTCTCCCTGCTCCTCTCTCCTGCTCTCTCCTGGTTGGCTCACAAGCAGAAGAGTCAACCTCCTCACGACTCGGGTGCATCCACCTCCGAAGAAGTAGACTTCACCATGCAGTCCCTCCCAAGAAAGATCAACAAAGAAATATGGGTCAAAACAATCAAATAATTATAAAAAATAAATAGCAGAAAATAAAAAGAGAACTAAGCAGTAATGTACAACTAAATGCTACACTCAGTTGCTCCCTGGTAATGGTGCCATTTGAATAACCCAAAGATGCAGAGGGGAGAGGTCTGGAGGTCGCACAAGGTGGGACCTTGGACGCTATGATGACCGACGCGGATCCCAATGGACTAAGTCAATAGATAACCCACAATCAAATAAATAAAGCAAAGCAAAGCACATGTGTGTGGATCAAAATTTATTATAACCCTACAAAAAATGTGTGTATAGTGATAAGCGGAGTATGGTGCCGAACACAGAGAACAAGTCGGTGTAGCAGTGATTATTATTTATAAATAAATAATGAGTAAATAATAAGGATTTAACGGGGCTGCCCCCTGGGGGCAGCCAACATGGCTGCCCCGCCCCCTATTTCCGACGTTTTTTTATTTTTTTTTGAAAAATAAAACCATGTAAATTCATCCCTATATCCCTCCTACATGCCATTCAAATTTCGTCAGAAACAGAGACTCCTACGACCTCCATTGAGATGGTGTCGATTTAAAAAATCATGTTACCGTTAAAAAAATGACTGTCTGGATGGAGGCTGTAGGAGTCTCTGTTTCCGACGAAATTCGAATGGCATGTAGGAGGGATATAGGGATGAATATACATGATGACATTTTTTGGAAAAAAAATAAAAAAAGCGTCGAAAATGGCGCGGGGGCAGCCATGTTGGCTACCCCCAGGGGGCAGCCCCATTAACCTCAAATAATAATGTATAACATACACTATTCACTCATTTATTCAATGTTTTTGTGGATTTTTAATTAAAAAGTTCTTTTTATATTTATATATTTTTAAATTTTAATTTTCTTATTTTAATTTTCTTTTTATATTTTTCTAATTTTTATTTTGTTTTTTATGTATAATAAAGGTATATATAAGAGTATATATATAATATGTATAATATAGATAATATATAATAGATATATATAATAAATGCACAAAAATAAGAAAATACCTAAAGAATAATGCTTTTTATTTTTTTAAAGGGATTTAAAATATTTATAAAATATTTGTAATAATTAATATAAATATTAATTATATATATCTATATATAAGAGTATTATACAATATAAGGTATTATAATTATAAATATAGATATATATATAGTCAAAAATTACAAAATAAAATATTGCTGTCTTTTTTAACATTTTTATTCTATTTTCATAATTTTTGGTATTTTTTTTTCTAATTTTTAGGTATTTTTAAAGTCTAAAATATATAAAATCAGGGATTAAATAAATAGACCGTATTGTTTTGAGCTTTAAAAATACTAAATCAGTACAAAATTTCTCAAAACTAATTTTTATATATAGTAATATTTATAATAAAGATTTAGAATAGAAAAATAATTTTTTGGAATTTTTGAAAATATTTTGCAAATTTTCTAGGACTAGCAAGGGTTTTCAATTTTTAGGGTTTTCTTTTGAGTTTTTTTTGTAATTTTTGGTTTGTAGCTAGATTATATAGTAGTATACTATATACAATTTTTTTGGAAAATTTAAAGTACTTTTTTTTGTTTTTTTTGTATTTTTATCTTTAAACAGGGAATAAATAACATCAAAAAAGATTTTTAATAAATCGAAAATACAATGAATGACAAAGAAAAATAGCAACGTGAATAAGTATCATTCAAGGCACATTCAACAATTTTTGCACAACTTTTGGAGCAAGGTATCTATTTAATCCAAAATAAAATATATTAAAATAATTACATATACATGGCAAGGTATTTTTCTATGTATTTTATGTAAAAGTTTCACGTTCGGGATTTATTAGTTAAGTTATATAAAATGCAAAATAAAATAATGTATAAATGTCTATTTACTGGTGAATTAAATTAGAGTTTTCATGTGTTGTTTGTATAGTTTAATTGTCATATCTTTCCCTACTTTATTCCTTATCGACCAAGTCAATATAGACTTGATCTCGGGGTCTAGGGTCATTCAGTATCTTTGAGACTTCGTTTCTTTTTATTTTCTTTCATTTATTATTTTGTTTTAGAATTAAATACTTGTATTTATACAGTATTTATGAGATAATTTATGAGTTTTATTTGTACAAATTATGCTATATACATGTATTTAGCTAGAGATTTAATACCAAAATGAAAGAATAAAGGTGATAAAATGAATATTCATAACAAAGTTGGTAAGTTTTATCGATTAGAATATTATTTATTATATATATCACATGGGAAGGAAGATGTAGAAGATTGACCCACACTTGAGGCGGAACAAGTTTTGGTAAGTGCTATGCAAATATCATAAACTGATACTTATATAAATTGTAATACTTTTTTATTTCTTACATTTCATGATTAGTATATGGACCTCTTTGTATAAAATTGGATAGTACTTCTGCTGCAGATCATGCTAGTTTTGATAGAGCCGGGTGGATGTACGTACATTATCGATTAATACAATTAATAATTTATTAAAGATATTTTATGTTATATTTCCAGATATATGTTGATATATGTATTGGATGAGAGGGAGGTTTGATCTGTATCGAGGAAGCATGCATTTGGTGGTCTTCTTCCATACTACATGGAAGCCACTTGACCATCTTATTCTGTTAGATATTCTGAACTCACCACATATTCGCATCGTCCTCCTATATATCAGGAGGGTATTACTGATATGATGACTCAAATAACTATATAAAAGAGGTTATGGCAGCGATGTGGTCTGACCTCCAGGATATCAAGTAAGAGTTTAATATGAATCTAAACTTCAAATCACATTTGATTTTGTCTTTACGTAACTAAATGTATTTTACTTAGATCACAGAAGGCACCAATACAACGATGAGTTGAAGATGAGGAAGAAGATGATCCTGAAGAGCAAGAGTAGTTAATAGTGCATCTTCAAAAAGAGCTTGTCAACAAATCCAAGCAAAGCTTGATTGCCAAGCTCTTACGTTCTAAGAGGAAGCATTTAGTATGTCTTCTACATTTCATGAACAATTGAATAAATCTTTTACATATATGAATATGAAAAATCTTTTTTTGTGTTATATTTACAATATATATGTCTCATGGATATGTATATGTTTTGGACATTAGCAATTAGAAATCATTTAGTTTATGATTAGCTCTATGATTGGTAGTCAATTTCATATATGCATGCATTTTTTTATTTTATGTTCAAAACATATTATGTGGTCGAGTTGTTTCTACACTCCATATTGCAGGTATGTGCTAAACATTTTAATATAATGCATACATCGGGTTTATGGTGGGTCATGCAGGTCTTCCAAACCTCGATGAACTTGTATGATTTTTTTATTGATCTCTAGAGCTGGAGAGCACTATGTCATTGCCCCAACCTTGTCTAATCCTCTCCAGGAGGAGACGCTGGCAAGCTCTAGGCATGAGAGAGCGAGGACATGGTGTTCTCTCACAAAGGCTGGCGAGGACTTGGTTAGCAAATGTCCTTGTCCACCTTCGCAGGGGACCAGACACTTAATGAGTATTAGCAGGCCAGCACACATGCTCACCCACTGCCTTGGCGAGCACTTGGGGAGGATTGATCGATGACAGTTGTACTCGCCAGTAATGCTTTTCTCGTAGTGATTGGATTTATACACGGAATACTATGATGAATTCGAGACTCATCAACCTTTTTTTCCTAATTAGAAGGTTCTTTCCCTCCCTAGCCTTCTTCTTGCCCACGTCACCTTCCTCCTTGTTATTGTAACGGAACGTACCGTGTGGATATGCGGAAGCGTGCAACTTAAATTCGCATGACCGAACCGTTATCGATTCATGCATGGTAATCAATGGGCATACAAAAATTATTCTCAAAAGGATTCATAAAATCCAATTCAACCGAGAGTTCTATTATTACAAAATCAATAAGGATATACTTGCAAAAGAAATTAAATAATTTCACAACATGGCTCTCTGTTCCAGTGGACATACAAGTATCCACCATAAACCACGTAATATCTATTCCACGCTGAATGTCTTATTGAGTCTGTCGCATGAATTTGAGTGCTTGGTCAAACTTATTCTTCACATGAAATAAATAAACATAATTTTACATGTGCCTAATGTCAAGTATGCATCGGGGTCCATGTATGAGAATTCTAGCGGTCTTTTAACCCTTACATTTCATTACTTGAATACCCATGGAAAAATATCATTGCGTGCCTAGATGTCCCATGCATGTCTAAGCCATTCCCTAACAATTTCCATATTGGTTCTTTCATCAATATGAGTATGCATATGCAATATACATAAAAATACATAAGCTATCATTGTTCATCATAAGGGGTATGTTTCATGAAATCCATAACATGTATATGTACCTTTATCAATTGATCATTCATTCAGATTAACCCCTTAACTAGATTTCGCATGCCTTGACGGTTTATTATTCTTGAACTATTTCCTTGCATGACATATAATGGTTTATTCTTTAATTAAACTATTTTCTCACATAACATGTACTGGTTTATCTTTATAAACAATTTCTTTCATAACTTGTAATGATTTATCTTTATAAATCATTTCCTTGCATACTTGTAATGGTTTACCGCTATAAACCATTTATTTCATAACTTGTAATGATTTATCTTTAAAAATCATTTTCTTGCATAAGTGGTTTCTGTTATAAACCATTTATTTCATAACTTGTAATGATTTATCTTTATAAATCATTTCCTTGCATACTTGTAATGGTTTACTTTTATAAATCATTTTCAGCAAAACTTTCATGTACGTATCTTGTTAAACGTTTTCAATCACTAGCACTTGCGGTCCATGGCATGACATGAGAATGTAGATACAACTGCAGAGGACTTAGCTTTTGCCTCTATGGTTCTTTGCAACCATACTCCCCATACGACGCTAACATGGCAATGTAGGTACAACGGTTGAGGACTTAGCTTTTGCCTCTATGGTTCCTTGCAACCATATGTCCCTTGTGGCTGTTCCTTAGACTAACACGATAATTGGACTCTAGAGGTGGCTTCCACCATTAGGTGTAGCACTCAGCTCTGCTTACCGTTATCGTGTCATTACTCATGTTAAAGAAATTCCATCTCTTTAATATCATTTCCTTTTACCATAAAAAAACATAATGGAATAAGACATTTCATTAATCAAATTAATAACTTTCTCTCCTTGTAATTGATTATGCATTTCTTATAGTTGGATATTATAGTGGATATAAACTGCAACCAAACCACCTGGTCACCTAATTTTGTATAGTTAGGGAAATGACATACATGTAAAATGTTATATAAATATAATATGTCAATTAAATCCCCATAATCTTATTGTTCATAAAAAGCATAGTTAGTCTCACCGCACTGTGTGATTTATATATGCAATTTACTAGTCAGGGATTAAACATACCGTCTGTTTATGTGTATCTACTTCTTTAGTTTGTACTTTATACATCTTGTTCATATATTTATTCCAATTGAATATCTTATATCAAAACAAAAGTCCTTACTACCAAATACACAAACATCACAACTTATAAAGAGAGTCGATTGGAATGACATCTAAGGTAAGGACGAGTCCGTGAAACTAATAAAATCATTCATGGATAACATTTGTATTTCTAATGACTATTTTGTTTCAAAATTAATATATGTGCTACAATTCCAATTATATTCAACGACCAATTAATGACTAGATTGGAATATTCACACCATACTATTTCCAAACCAAGATTGATTAAAAAGAATCTCATGTAAAGGCCTTACGATTACCACTAAGTTTAATCAGCCAAAAAGGTATCTACGTCTACAACAAAAATTTCTCATATGATGATATGAGTCTACTTGATGCAATCACCTTTGGCATGAAGAAATTGTATCAACGATTATTCATCTCACTCTTTTTAATTATTAAATAAGGACTCTATATTTTTGTGGAAAAAAGTTCATCTTTAGTAATCTTGACTTACAGATCATACGAATGGAGAAAATTAAAGGTTAAAATAATCACTTATGAATCTAATGCATGGTTTAGGATACAATATTAAACATTAGCGATACAAATAAGTCAAAACTTCATGATACGTCTCCAATATGTATCTTAATATCCGATGCATATGTTTAGATATCTTATCTCAAATCGAGTTGGTATAGAGGTCTTACTTGGTATATATTAATATTCATTTGATTAACCCTACGGATCTAACATATACACTTACATAATTTATCTCGAATCATGTCATTACTTATATGTGTTATCCTATAAACATACACATACATTTGGAGATTGCAATCCTAAGCCGATACATACCTTACGTCCAGCGCCTGACTCTCTTTGACATGGTCGTTGTGGTTTCTTCTAGCTTTGTATCCTCACTCTCCTTCTCTGATTCGACACCACCATCTCTCGTGACGAAGAGAATCTCCAGTAAGGTCTCTCTCTCTCTCCTTGCACATGAATGTGGGAAAGGTGATGTGTGAATTTTAAGGCAGTATGGTCTTTCAATAGTTGACAATGAGGTAAATTAATTGGAGTCATAAAACTCATTCAATTGGCTATTCAATAACGCAATAATGGTAATATGGAATAGATGGAAATTTGGTTTGAGGAAATTAAGAGATTTGAATTTTTTATCTTTTTATTTCTTGAAAAAGACACGACCGTTACAATCTACCACCCTTATAAAAAATTCATTCTTGAAATTTCTTAGAATTTGATGATGCCGAAGCGGTGTGGATATTCCCTTGTATCTTACATTCTAGCTTCCAATTAGCCTCTTTATTTGATTATGCATTGATACAGTTATTCATCTTCTCTATCAGAAATCGTATTTCTCATCAAAAGTAAAATTGGACAGTATTGTCAAGGAACATTCTAATCGATCACATGTGAAGGTTTAGGATCGTACTTTTCCTCAACATCGGCACGTGGAATACATTGTATACCTTTGAATATTTATGCAATATTGCAATGCCATAAATCATCTCACGAATCTTTTCTTTTATATCTCAAAAGATCAAAAAAGAAACACCTTCGGTTTGGGAGATCTTCATAAACACATGTTCTTTGACTGCAAAACACAACTTTCTTCTTTGACAATTACTATAAGATTTCTGTCTATTTTATGATGTCAACAATCTTCTTTAAATAGATCAACACCCTTCATACTAGTCTGAACTAGATTTTGTCTCAAAATATGCTTCTCGTCAGTATCAATCCAACATGAGGGTGATCAATAAAGTCTCCTATACAATGCTTCCTAGGGAGTCGTCTTGATGCTCAAAATGTAGTTATTTTTTAAACGAAACCCAACTAATGTAGAAATCTCATGTAGTCAGGTATTCCACAACAAATTCTACAATGTATATCTATATCTTCGCCATCATAAACTTCGCTATAGATCCACTATTCATTTTTTGGTATGCATGGGTGAATAGTGTACATTGACCTATGAGCATCAGTTAAGATCTATTTCCTTAATTTGTTGTCATCCGGAAACCAAAACCTATCATGGTATATCACATTTTCATCGACTTCATTTATGAAATTAGAATCTTCCTTCTTGGATGTTTCAATCTTTTTTTTGAGATCGACACCTTTTTACATCATTTAAATCCTTCTAATTTCACCAACCTTTTCCCACTGCATTGTCAAACTTTTAGTGTAAAGATTACTACTGGTAACTCCAAGTCAAGAATATGGTAGTTACACTCTTAAAATTCTTATTGGCATAATGTACAACCAACAATAATTTCATTTCATATAAAGCACTCCCATATTTTGTATCGAATGAATCAATGTGAACCACTAATCCTCTGGTGTATAATAGTAAGCTTCAAGATAGGGTCATGCTAATTCTTACTTTAATCTTGGAAAAGTTCATTCACATTCCTCTGAATGTATAAACTTTGCATTCTTTCTAACGAGGTTTGTCATCATTATTGTAATACATGAGAAAAATTATACATTGATCACCAATATACTTTGTCACCCTAGAAATCTATGAATTTCTAAAATATTTCTCAACAGACTCCAAAGTAATATAGCTTCCATCATAATTCATCAAGCTTCAATGTCATCGATCATTAAACATGATAATACTAAGGAATATGATTTTGTCCAACCCGATGTTACACTTAGAGCACTCCACATAGAGCTAAAGTTGACAAAAGATTTCGAATACAATATCAAGATGTAGTTGGTATTTCTCTAGATCAATGAAATATATAAACAATATCATCCGCAAATACGATTATAAATTTATCATGATATTCTTGAAAAAAATCCCATTAATAAGCTCTGTAAAAACTACAAGAACACTTATGAGAAAAAATGTATGATAAACAATTGACAATGTCCAACCAATAATCCCAAAACTATTTCTTAAATGTCCTTCTCTTTTAGTCAAAGTAAATGACAATTTAGATGCGGATCGATTTTCGAAAAATCTTTTCTTTCCATCACCAAATGAATAAGATCATTGATCCAAAGTAGACGATATAAATCCCTCAAGTCATCATATTTTGTTACCGCTTCTTATGTCTCATTCTATACCTTGAAATTGATGTCAATCCCAAAAAAATATCAACGGGGAAATCATTTCCTTATGAGAATGTAATCTTGAAAAATATCAATAGAGAAATCAATCTCTATATAAGCATATGATCCTAAAAGATTGTCTAAATTGACGTTCCAACCCCCCATACCACATCCATACCTCCAAGGCATGTATATGATAATGGTATTGAAATGAAAATTTTGTATATGGTCGTACAGTTTCACAAGGTGAAACCGCAGTCTATGTATTGACCACCCCAGAAAACCGCTAATTTCAATAATTAACCCACAAAAAATAGTCAAGCAATGAAAATAAATGTGGAGTTAAAATCTATTTTGTTTAACTCTACAAAATGTGTGTTCAGTGCAAGTATGTAGAGTGTCGAACACTAGGAGCAAACAAGTTAGATCGAGCAATTTAATGCACACAAATGTGATTATGAAGTCTTTGTCTATTTTTCTTTTTGTGTTTTTTAATTTTTTTATTTCATTTTTGTTTTATATTTTTGTATTTAGTTTTTAATTTTCTATTTTTATATTTTCTTTTTATATTTTTATATTTTTTTAACCTTTTCTTTTTATAAATACAATATAGTTATATATAAGAGTATATATACAAGATAACATAACATAGATATAAATACTAATAAAAATATTCAAATAAGGGAAGTCAACTATTTTTGGATTTTCAAATAATTTTAGTGTTTTTCTATTTTTTTAGAATTTTTTGCTAATTTTCATATATTTGTAAAGACAAACATATCCTAAATCATGATTTAATTAAATAGGCCAAAAAATGGAGATAAAAGATAATAATAAAAATAAGGGATTTTTACCCGGCAGACCCTGTAATCTTTTGCAATTACCGCTACGACCTCTGAAACATCATAATTCCTCTCTCGCCCCCGTAAACTTGCTAACCCTTACTCTACAGACCCTGTGGTTAACCTCCGTTCATTTACTGGTTAAAAGTAACCTGACTCCGTTATGTTATTTTATATTATACCCATTTTGTTTATTCTATTTACATTTGAGTGCCACTCCATCATCCCCTCCCACCGGCGACGCTCGCTGCTGCCTCCCCCTGCCGCCCAAGCTCTCTACGCCCCCCACGGCCTAGGCTCCGTGCTCCTTGCTCCTCCCCACCCTTCGCCCCCAGCGCCGCAGCTCCCACCCCGCCGCTCAATCTCCCTGCCTAACGCCCACACGTAGATGTCGAACATGGCGTCGAACAGGTTCCTGTACACGAACTGCCTGTCCTGCACGCTCGGTGCTGTAGACCTGAACAGAGCGTAGTCCAGCGAGATCTCCTTCGGATTTAGCGAGATCTCCTTCGGATTTCCAGCGTAGGCGAAGTATGGGTAAAAAGGATGCTGGAATCTTCACGTATTTCTACTAAACTGCCTGTCATGCACGCTCGGTGCTGTAGACCTGAACAGAGCATAGTCCAGCGAGATCTCCTTCGGATTTAGCGAGTTCTCCTTCGGATTTCCAGCGTAGGCGAAGTATGGGTATACGTGCACCAGGACCGGTCCGAGAGACACCGGCGCGATGCTGTACATGAACTGCTCCATGTCCGCCATGATGGGGGCAACTTCCGGGGTGAAGACGGAGGCGGACGGGGGGAAGCTGTTCACCAGGGAGCTGCCGAAGAGCGTGGTGGTGACGAATATCTCGAGCAGGTAGATGTCATCGAGGACGGCGCGGAGGTTGCGCATGGCGGGGACGACGAAGTTGGCTAGGGGACCGGGGATGGCCTCGTTCCCCACGACAATGCCGCGGATGATGGGCTTGTAAGGGCTGACGTCGGATGCGACCCATTGGACGACGAAGCTCATGGAGCCGGCGAGGTTGGGTAGGTCCTGGTCGAAGGTGCTGATGAGGACGTCGGGCCTCAAGGCGACGGCGGCCATGATCGCGTTGAGGACGTCGGTGTTGGGGTTGTAGAGGCGGACGTGGCAGAAGGTGCAGCTCTGCAGGAGGCGCACGGTGGCCGCCGGCGACGGAAGATCGCTCCCCAGCAACCCGATGCTGCTCTCCCCCGCGGCTCAAGCTCCCTACTCCCCCCGATTGAGGCCCCTGCCCGATTTGCACGTTTTTTCCCTTTTTTTGGCCAATCCTAATGGTAAATTGGTTAGGTTAACTCAAGACTAACCCATGTATTTAACTCAAATATAGTTAAAATTGACGGCAGGGTTTGTTGGGTAAGACAGAGTAACTTTACAGGGTCGGGGGAAGAATTATGATGTTTTAGAGGTCGTAGCGGTAATTGCAAAAGATTATAGGGTCTGCGGGGTAAAAATCCCTAAAAATAAAAATTCCTCCAAAATAATTTTGATATATTTATAATAATATAACGAAAAATACAAAATAGAAAACAAAATTTTTGGAATTTTTAGAAATTTTGTAGATTTTTATAAGTGTTTTTAGAGTTTTTCAAATTTTAGGAGTTTTCCTTAAAAAAATAGGGATTTTTGATTTGTAAAATAATTAAATAGATATAAAATACATTTTTTGTAATTTTTAAAAACTTTTTGTATTTTTTGTATTTTAAACTGTAAACATGAAATATTTAAGCTATTTTTTTAATAATTAAAAAAATCATAAAATTGTAAAATAAAATATGTGCATGGAAGTGTGTGGAATCAGGAGCGTACAAGTATTTTAATGGATTTTTCAAAGTAAAATAGCTATTTTAAATAAATAGAGACAACAAAGCGAAACTACATTACTAGCATGGCCATTTTTGTAAATAAATTAAAGATTGATTGCCTATTTATAATTTAACTAAAATTTTATAACGTGCACAAAAAGTTTCTGGCTTAAAAGGAAATACACAAAAGCTTAGGGGTCCACCTATAAAATTTCAACCTCAAGTGGAGAGACACGTTAGGTGATGTGATGTGAACCTAATTCTAATTAACAAGAGTTTGGGGGACTACTTACAATTATTACAAAACATAAATAACTTCCTAGGAAAGTTTAAGGACTATTAATGAAAATACAAAAGGTGATTGGGAGAGAATGCAAAATACCCAAGTGAAGGTGGAAGGCGACGATCTGGATCTATCTACATGTGTCACGTTTTGGCTTCATGATACTGCTTCGCTCCCAACAGCTCTAATTAGATATCGGCTGGAGATCGGACGGTGCTGCTCCACAAAAATTCGACGGTTGTTGAAGCTCAGGAAGAACGGCTGGCGATCCAATGACGCAGAGACGTGGAGGAAGAACAGGGATGAACTCCGCTGAGATGAAGTTCTACCGGTCAGATCGCGCTCCTCCGGCGCTCTTTGAAGCTCCAAAATGGCCAGAATTCTTCCTGCGGTGAGCCTCTATCTGCTACAGCGGGAAAAGGGGCAGGCGTTCGGTGGAGCTCTCCTGCAGCGTCGAAGTCTAGGAGGAGCTCCAGGAAGCTCCGACGAGGCTTAAACTCGCCTCCAGGCGATGTTTCGCTCCAAGTACCTACAAAAGATGTTAAGAGGGTCGAGGGCAAAGTGCCTCGATACTCCAAGCGTCGAATGACACAAAGGCATTGTGGGCAGAGGCGGCTCCGACGTAGGATGGAGGAGGAGCGCCGAGGGCTTGATCTAGGTAGAATCAAGGTGGATGGTAGGTAAACGAGGTCGAGAAGGCGATGAGGAGGCTACTGGAGGTGGAGTGGGAGTCGGTCAACAAGCGGGGACACGGCGGAGGAGTTCGTCGGAGTGGATCTCCAGAGAACTACGAAGAAGGATTTTAAAGCTAAATCTAACGATTAAACACTAAAAGAAATACAAGAAATCCTACGATTGATGCTATGTTTAGAAATGCACAAAAAATAGAAGGTATCTCACCGACAGAACCGGAAAGCGGACCTCGACGATGGGTGGTCGGAGGTGGTGGTGGAAGCACCCCTCGACTTCGCCAAAGCTCGCCTTAAGCAGCTGGAGGGGAGCTCTCACCTCCCTAGTCCTGAGCAAAACAAAAGGGAGGCTAAAGCTAGGTCAAAAGATGTTTGAATATAGAAGAGAAGGTCGGGGGTAGGCTATGTACAACGTGGTCAAGTGGGTGGAATGATCGAGGAAATGGCATCGATTCAGCGATCCAAAGATCGAGGTGATGCTTGGGCATGATTGCTCGATAAAGGAGGAAGAAAAGTTGTCAAGGGCTCGATGCGAAAGGATGAAAGAATCAAGCCCCAAAAAATCGAGAAATGAGGCGGAAACAATAAGTGTTAGAGGCTACAGCACAATGGCAGTACAGTTGACCAAAGTCAACTAGTGATGCGCCATGTGCACCAACCAGGGAAAACATTATGGAAAATACTTATAAAATAGATATTAAATAATAAATGATTTTATTATTTTTAAGTTATAAAAAATGTTTCTTATTTTCTAAAGTATTTTATTATGAATTTTATTTATTTTTTAGAGGTATATAATTACAAGTTACTTTTTAGGGTTGAATTATAGGTATATTAATCTATAATTTGTATCTTTTATTTTTATTTTATATGTTTGATTTTATTATTTTAGTTTATTATTTTATAAAATTATAACATATTTTTAGATACATAAATATATTTTTATTTAATTTTTATGATATAATATGTATACTTAAATTAATAGGTGTATTATTTATATAGGTATAGTTATTGTATATTCACCTATGTATTTTATTTTAATATTTTATTTAGTATTTTATTCTAGTTTTAATATGTAAATATATTATAAAATAATATTTACAAATATATAAAATATAAAATTATATGAGTAATAAATAATAAATAAAATGAATATTTTAATCAGGTACACTATACAATAGGGGTCCAAAACCTAACTTTCACACCTTAACTCTAAAAAATATGAAACCACCTTCTTTAAATAGCTCATTAGAAGTTATATACAATTAAATTTTGATATGTTATGTTATTTGAGAGATATGAGTATGGCAAGTTGGGATTTTGGAATCTTATTTAGAATATATCTTTTACTCTGTATATTATTTTTGTATGAAATTAAATTTTGTATTTTTTTATATTTTATTATCTATAACTTTTATTTACAAAGTTTCTTTATTTGAAGTATAAAAATAGAAAATAAAATAGGTCCTAAAATAAATAAATAATGAATTAATAAATGGAAATATTATTATATTCTTGGCACTTATCTCCCCCTACTTTATTCCTTATTGACCTAGTCATTGAGAATGCCTAGGTCTCGGGGTTTGGGGTCATAAAATATCTTTGATTTTTTATTTTATTTTCTTTTATTTTATTTATTCTATAATTTTGACATTAAATATAGTATTTTATAAAATATTTACACAACAATACATGAATGTTGATTTATGTAAATTAGAGATATTTACATGTACCAGGGTTTTTAAGGCCAAAATGATAGAATAAATGTGATGAAATGGAGATTCATCTCCCCCCTATACTTGCCTTTGCTAGTCCCTAGAAAACACTTATGAATAAGTACATAAAAAGAAAAACAAAGAAAAGAAAAGGAAAGAAAGATGTATTAAGTTTAATTTTCAAACTTGTCTTCATAAAATGAAAGTTTGGAGCTTAAGTCGGATCAATGGAAATTTAGTGCGAGCGGAACCTTATTAGGAATTAGATTTGAAGTCCAACAGCCTTCAAGAATCCCAAAACTTTGCTCAAGTCTCCTCAATAGCCATGTCAGAATACTTCAACTCATACACAAACCCTTATGACTATGAATCTGACTCGTACAGTGTATGTGATAGTGGCTCCCCTCAACTGAAATGACAAAGAGACTGACTTCTCCAGTATGACAACTCAGTGATTCCCCAATCCAGCAACTCCTTCCCCAAGGAGCGGGGTATTCCCTTCTAAGTTCAAGTGACAACTAGCTCAAGAGGAGGGGTGAAGAGAAGAATGGACGGTAGCCAGTGTAGCTACCTATCCTAGGATGCATGACCAGTGTAGTCAAGTCCTCTAGCTGCAGGCTCACATGATTTGACATTGAAGCTCTAGCTTGCTTATTGATTATACAAATATATACACTCCAGCAGGCATTTTATTTTCATTCAGGCCTGCCCACTTTTTTGGAGTTTTTGCTTTTTGCTTTTTTTGAAATACCATATACAACAACCTTTACATAAGGAGTTTTTTCTCTTGAGCCAGTAGACTATCCCTTTTTTGAATCATTATTACAACCCACACTCTCCTATCTTTAGATGTCACTATCGCTGGATGGGTTGGGGTGCACATCCCTCCCTAGACAAGGACAAATGTTTCCACTTGTGTGCATCTCATACCGGCAAATCCAATCCCCTCACCACTCCAACTTAGTTGAGCCAAGTGAAAGGTGCAGGTGTCCAAGTTAGGTCATTATCAATAAGAGTCATGTGTATGCTACGAAATACTTTACTTAGACAGTCAAGAATCCATTAAACCAAGTCTCATGATCCTCAAAGAATTAAGTCAACTAGACCTGAAGTATCTCAATTTCAGTTCCTATAAGGTTCCTGTTATTAGGTAGATTTAAGGTCCAACCAAGCTCCGATCTCCAGATTTTACTTAGACTCGTTCAATTATTAAACTCAATCCGATACATGTGAATGTTATGTAAATGCAATTCAGAAAATATTTTTATGATACAATTTTCAAAGTTTTGAACTTTTTATGGATTTTTGAAAAAGATGATGCATATGTAATTTTTGTGTTTTCAAAAGTATTTTGCAAATGTTTTTGGTATTTTTACTTTTGCAAATATTTTTGTGATTTTTGAAAAATAAAAGATTTTGGATAAAAAGTAGGTACAAATATTTACATAGGGATGCATCTTATATTTACAAGAGTTAGGTTTTGAGAATTTACACAAGGTAAGTGATCATTTTTATAGGTACATATATATAGTTTAATAAAGAATTTTAGTACGATGTGTATATATTCTTCAAGCATATTTGAAAGAGGATTTGCAAACAATTTTGAAAATTATGGTCCAAAATAATTTTTACAAACAAAACTCGTACTGAGTATAGAAAAGTCTAAAGAATAAACTAATGAAGAATGAATGAATGAATGAATGAGAAGTCGACCATCCCAAACAATCCTAAGTATAACAGACTATACACAAGGTAAGGAGGGCCAAGGGTGGGAATGAACAGATCGTACTCAGACTGTCTCCCCATATACTTTGGGTAATATATCCCTAAGTATAGAAAAGAAGAGGAGACATTGGAGAGAATCAAAGAATGAAAGAACTCGGGATGTACACCCCCTATACTTAGGACAAAGTATGCCCTAAGTATAGAAGGATGATAAAAAGGGGCGACACCTTTTCGGTAGAAAAAGAAGAATGAAAAGGAAAAGAAGTAAAGAAGAAAAGAGAGATGAAGATGGAAGAAGAGATAGTAGATAATGTACACATCACTCCCTTTATGCTTAGGGTAAAAGAGCCCTAAGTATAGGCAAACAAGAGTGATGAAACAGAATGAAGAATGAACACTCGGCTCGTCCACCCCCCTATACTTAGGATAACATACGTCTTAAGCAAGGCACATATGAGAATGGCGTGAACGGAGGTAAACCAAAGTGAATATACAAGAGAGATGGATGTACTGAGGTCAAGAAGGTAGAAAGCGAACCTTCTTGCGGGATCACTGAGGAATGGATCTGACAAGGTGCAGGTCGATATCGAGGTCCAGAGTGGACGGAAGCCGATCATGATCGACCTAGTGAAGATCCTTAGTGGTCATAGAGTGTGTAAGTATAGACGGGTCAGTGGAAGTAGTGTGGCTAGGTCCGACCTTGGGTGTCTCGTAGATGTCAAAGTGAAAAGGGATGAACTCATCATCGGAAGAAGTAGAGTCAAGGTCATCCTGCGAGGTCTCTCCTAGGTCAAAACCAAAAGGAACGAACTCATCTGTGGAAGTAGTCGAATCATGTTCATCCTCTACAGTCTCAACTGGATCATCATTCTCATCAAAAGGCCTGAATTCCTGTATAAAAATCACAAGATCAAATTAAGTATTATCGGTCTCATCAAGATCCATCCTCTGCTCTGAGATGTCAATCGTGTAAATCCCAAAGATGTCATCAATACATCGCCAAGTACCAGAAGAAGGAACTCCGAGGTCCATGCTTTCTGAGTCTTCCTCCATGGGGAGGAATTCTCGGGTCTCAGTGAAATCCAAAATATAACAAAGCCCTCTGATCATCTCATAAAGGTCATAGTCCTCGGGGTTGGCTAAGATAGGTGAAGGTGCATCAGGTGCAGGTCTCTGGTCGACAGTGGGTGTAGTAACGATCATCTCGCTCTCGTCAACAGGACGAAAGCAAATATCTCCTGATCCATAATCGATAACGACTCTCGCAGAGGCGAGAAAGGGTTGTCCCAGGATGATAGGAGAGTTCTCCCTAGTGGAGGTCCCCATGGGCAATACGATAAAATCGACAGTATAACTCATGCCTGATGAATCCATGATTCATTAACATTATGTCTACATTTTGTCTTAAAACCCTTAACAAATACATGAAAATAGTCATTAGTTTCCATTTTTTAACAAAACCATACTCATGAATAAAAATGCACTTTTATGCATCAAAATCATGTAATAAATAAAATAATAAAAAATAAAGAAAATAAAAAAGGACAAATTGTAGATATATATATATATGTATGTATAATGTGACTTATAAAATAAATATAGATGAAATACATATTTATAACCTAACCCTCGAGACCAAGTCGACATGGATTGGTCGACAAATAAATTAGTAGGGGGAGATAATGAAGAAACCAATAAAAAATAATTATTCACTCTACACATTATTCATTATTTATCCAATAATTACCAAAACTTCAATGATTTTTAATTAATTCATATGAATATATTTTTCACCAAACTCTTTTCCTAATTTTTTACTGTATAGAAAAATATAAAAATAAGTTAAAAATATTATCTTGTATATATGCCAACAAATCAAATGTATAAATTGTCAAAATCTCAACTTCCTAGCATCATAACTTTCTCATACGAACTCCAATGTCACTCTACTCACCTTTAAAGTTCATA
Organism: Ottelia alismoides; assembly: GCA_037367405.1. Taxonomy (NCBI): domain Eukaryota; kingdom Viridiplantae; phylum Streptophyta; class Magnoliopsida; order Alismatales; family Hydrocharitaceae; genus Ottelia; species Ottelia alismoides. The sequence goes on from JAZKJV010011319.1 coordinate 84,080, forward strand.
AAATAATATTCTCTAATTAATGATGGTGATTTCACTAAAATCAGAGTTCCTTTGCAAAAAGCTAGTTTTGGGACCTAATCATAACTGGGATTCTTGGCTATTTATTTTAGGGATTTTTACCCGGCAGACCCTATAAACTTTGTCAATTACCTCTACGACCTTTGAAACAACCTAATTCCCCCCTCAACCCCGTAAACTTGCCAACTCTTACCCCATGAACCCTTCGGTTAATCTGTTTGAAGCCTGTGAGAACCTTCTTGAGGTAATTTTTAGGGTTGACGGGGTAATTACGTTGTGCAAAAGGAAGTAGAGGTAATTGGCAAAGTTTATAGGGTCTGTCGGGTAAAATTCCCTTTATTTTATCTAGAACATAGCATTTATTGTTTTAATGATTTTATAATTTTCAATTATTTTTATGATATTGTATTTAACCATGGATTATTTTATAATTTTTGGAGCTTATTTATTATTTTAAATAAATCAAAAACACTAATTTATAGATGAAATTGCACTATATAACTTATACCTGTATTTATTAATATATTTAAATTAATTTGTTAAAATCCATAAAAATTCATATATATCCTATTTATTATTCTAATAATTAATAAAATATAACAATAAGGTATTCTTTATTAATTTATTAAGATGAAAATCCAAAACCTATTTATTAAGTATTATCTATACCTATTTATTAATATAATATTTATATTTCATAAATTATTTACTATTTATAAAAACCTAATTATTTAATAATAAAGATAAATTAATTATTTACCTTTTTTATTTTCATAACTATTTAAGATAATGTTATTTACTGTTTACTATCTATTTATTAAGGAATTTCTTGATACTGGCCAACCCGGTGCTGACATGTGTCAGCACCTGGGTCTTCTTCAACAACAGAAGTTGTTCGTTCTGTTCTACTGACCGACATTCAAAAATTTCTCTCGGCCATCTCCTAACATCTTCACCTAATCTAAACTCTACATTCTCTTCTCCTAACTACCCTAATCCACGTCAACCATTGGATTCTACCTAACTTCTCATCGATTCACCTATAAAACCCCATCAATCTCACCATTTACAACTAACACTGCTGAACTCCTCCTTCACAGAACCAAACTGACCGACCACCCTCCTTTCTCTGCCTCGATCTGATCGACTCCAATGAATACAACACTTGTCGACTACCCCGCATGGAAGAGGCAACTTTGGTGGAGAGTTCCAGGGTGGCCTACCACCTTGCACCATCGTCGTGCGCGCTGTAGAACTCCAGCCACCGACCATCGAGCGAAGACAACAGAGGTTCATACAACCTACATTACCCAGGTAACATCCTCTATCTTTTTCATTTTATTTTCTCGATCTTCGTTCCCTACTTAGAGTTGTTAAAGACGTAATTATATCCCTATAAGTACCTTCTTATTCACACACAAACTTTCCTACCAAATTTCGTTGCGATTACCCCTCAAAATCGCCTTCCATTTATCTTTCATTTTCACTTAAAACAATATCTGGAAGCTATCTATTGAACTGCAAGTTTTCTTACATTCTTTGCATATTCAACTGTGAATCGAGCATGAACAAACTTCTTGCAGGTAGCAAAATTTCTGTAGTAGCAACGCAATGCATATGGAGCACCTCATTTCATTTTCTTAGCCAAAACATTTGAAGAACAGAACAAGAATGAAGGTTTCCAAAACCTAGCCATGATCTTCCTCATCTACCCTTCTCCGACCATATCACACCGCAGGAGAGCTCGGAGGGGATAGGCAGTCCCCTCCTAGCCCTGTTGGAGGAGTAACACAACTACCATCACCGGAGATAGGCTGGGAGACAGAATCGCCATCGTTGTCGCTCGAATCAAGGAAGAATAGCCTCAAGAACATCCGCCGCATAGTTTGTTGCCACATGTTCTTGATGAACGACCATGATCGCGCGAGCACTTCTAATCCAAGCCGTTAGCTGCGGATCGGTAGAAGAATTGCATACTAAGCCCAGGAATTTCCAGAAACTATCTAGCTCTAGAATTTTTTCACGAAATTACGTTTAGGTCCCTGCGTAGGAACCTAAACATAATAACTTTTGTTTTCTTTCAATTTAGTCCCTGTACAAGGACCAATTTAAAGACTTTTTCTTTTTCTTTTATTGCACTTCTACCCTTGTACTATAGGGTAATTTTGGACCTCATTTTGACTTTATTTTTTATCGAATTTTCTAAGGGAGTTACACAACTGCCCTAGCAAAGTTCCTTGATATTTTTCGCATATTTTCGTCGTGCATTTTTTCTCTTTTTGATTTTTCTAAACTTGTATCTGATTTGAAGTGTTTTGTTTTATTTTTTAAGAAGAAAAAAAATCACGAAATTTCTCATTCTTTCAAAAGCCATGATATAGGTATTCTGCCTCCTTAAGTTCGACCAAGGTTAATTTACCTAGATAAATAAATAGTTTAAGGATAAAATAGGAGAGATGACTCTTTTCCTTCATTCTTTTTATCTCTCTCTCTCTCCTATTTTATTTGATCTTTGTAAAACCCTAATTAATCAATGCCTTGAATCGAAATGACAACGTTCTCTAGAATACCCTTCAGCCTCTTTATTAATCCATCAGCAAACTGAACGATCATCCTGGTTTTAATGAGATGCCCTAAGTGAAGAGATTGTACCAGCGAGAAGTGTATGATGCTAATCGAAGCACCACCGTCAAGGAGAGTGTGATCACATGTGTGGTCAGAGATAATGCAACTAATGAAAGTGTAGCAGTGTTCCTTTTCCTAGAGATTGGACGGTGTGTGATGGCATGGGCAGTGGCCACGGTCAAGATATGACGCTCAGATCTGCTCCTCTGCTTTTTTTCTTGGGTTGAGGAGCAGATAATTGGATCATGGCCCAATGAAGTGGGGCTTTAATGATCACATGAATAGGGGCCACCACTTCGGGTCCAGTCAAGATTTTTTTGAATTTTTAGATCTCCTCCATACAAGGGAGGAGACCGAAATAATCATATACACAAGGACGATAAAGAGCATGTTGTACAGTGTCATCCTTGGGGTCAAAGATGGGACTAGATGTGAATGGAAGCGTGGTCAAAGGATCTGGCACATGGGCCCCCTCCTCACAGTTTGAATCATCAATGTGTCTCCCGAATTCTTTTTGGATTTTCATTTTTTTCTTATTTTTTGTATTTTTGGTGATTGCAAGCTCTCATAGACATCCACAAGTGAATCCATCTCCTGAAATAGTGGAGTGGTATGTTGGTTCTTATTTATGCAAAATAGATCGTTAATCCTCGAATTCGTAAGCTCCATCATCTGGTTCAAGGTCTCAAATGTGGACTCCATGAGAGGTGAATCCAACAGATCAATCTCGGGTGGATGTGAAAGTGGGAAATGTGAGTGTGGATGTGGATAAAAATCCGAAGGCTTATCCTGTGGCTGAGGCGGATATGTACAGAAATTAGGAGCAAAGTCCTCCTGGAAAAATGGAGGTGGACCAACTGGAGGGTACGAGGGATCTGCGAAGTCCGGATAGAAATCTCTCCAGTCAGCCATCGCAAAACAAAAGGAAACTGATCGGGAGAGCACGATGGTCAAGTCAAGTGATGTAAAGAAAAAGGCGCAAATGCGCAGGGGCGATCGAGTATGCACATAAACAAACACAAACAAACTCACACAAAATAAACCCCTCAATTCACCTACTCAACTCGGTGAAGACCGTTAAAGTTGGTCCTTTTATCTTGTCCGTTTTAGAGTTTAGGTGAGAAGTCAAAAATTGTACAAACACTTAGGTTGGCTTGATGAGATTTGGGAACTAACCTTAGTTTGTACACAAGCAAGTAAAATGAAGACAATGAGGGGTACTCGGCCCAAAACAATGGTTTCTTTTTGGTCATTTTAGGGTCAAGTAATGTTAGAAGTCTCAATTTTATTGATTATCACTTTTTTTTGATTTTTTAATGAAAATGCACGATCCTAACAAGAGTCGATTCTTTAAGAACATAAGTGATCAAAATCAGGGGGAGAAAGTCGGAAAAGCAATGTAAGCGGCAAATCAATGATGCATGCTAAAAGGTAAATGCTCACAGCTCTCTACGTGCAGGGATGCTAAGCAAAATTGAAACCTATCTATATGCAAATGGAGCCGATGAAATCACCTTATATGAGAAACTGCTATTATCGTGAAGAACAAGATGCTAAAATATCTAGAAGTGTGATCCACAAGTCCGGTCTCTGAAGTGCATCGATGTCCGCCACAACAGATCCTGCAAGCGTTGTATAGCACTTCGCTTGGCACTCGATCTCAAATCTAAATAAATAGCAATTTATATTTGATAAGGATAGTCATCAGTCGTGCATTCCACACAAGGCGGGAACGCAGTCGATGCGTTGACCGACGAAAACCTCGGTTAATCAACAATTAACCCACAATATGAATGAAGCAATTAATCTAAAAATGTAGAGTTAAAATTTATTATAACTCTACATTACGTGTATAGCGTGTAAGCATGTGTAGAGTGTGGAACTGGGAGCAAACGGTTTGGGGGTAAAAATACAACAACAACAACAACAACAAAGCCTTTTTCCCACAATTAAGTAGGGTCGGCTACATGGATTCTTCGCCTCCATTCAGATCTATCTTGGGTCAATCTCAGGCTTATATCCAAAAAACTAAGATCCCTTCGTATAGTCTCTTTAAAACACTTCTTGAGCCGTCCTTGCCCTCTCTTAGCCGGCTCAACATCCCAACAATCGCATCTCCTAACCGGTGCATCAGCTGACCTTCTTTGCAAATGACCAAACCATCTTAAGCGGTTTTCTCGCATCTTATCCTCGATTGGAGCTACACCAACTTTCTTTCTGATTGTATCATTTCGAATCCGATCTTTACGTGTATGTCCACACATCCATCTTAGCATTTTCATTTCTACTACAGCCATTCTCTGCACATGTCTATGGTTCACAGGCCAACATTCAGATCCATAAAGCATAACAGGTCTCACGGCTGCTTTGTAAACTTTCCTTTAATTTTTAAAGGAATTTTCTTATCGAGAACAAAATTATTCAATTCTTTTCTTGTCCATGTTATTGTTTTTGTAAGTTTTCAATTATATATATTTTTTTATTTTTTTTATTTTTGGTATATAATTTTTTTATCTGCTTTTAATTTTCTGATTTTTTAATTTCTTTTAATTTTCATATTTTTATAATTTCTTTTCTTTTATAAAAACAATATAGCCTATATAAGGCATTATTTACACAATACATAGAAATATATTATAAATGCTACTAAATATAAACAAAATTCATAAAATAAATTGTTTTTGTTTTTTAAATATTTTTCTAATGTTTTTGTATTTTTCTAGAAATTTTTGCTAATTTTTATGCATTTTTAAAGTAAAAAATATCCCAAATATAGGATTAATATATAATCCAAAATTAATTTGGGTTTTAAAAATAATAAATAAGCCCCAAAATTACCTAAACTAATTTTAATACATAAATAATAATATTTAGATAATTCTAAAATAGAAAAACATATTTTTGGTATTTTTGTAGAATTTTTATATTTTTTGTTGGATTTTGGAGCTTTCTAAAATTTTTAATTTTCTTTTTCTTATTTTTAGATTTTTTATTTTCTAGACTCAATAAATATCAAAATATACCATATATATTTTTTGGAATTTTTCAAAAGGTTTTTATATTTTTTTGGTATTTTATAAATTAGACAGGGATTATTTAGGCTCCTTTAATTTTTAATAAATAGATTAAATGCAAAAAATGCAAAGTAGACACATGGCATGTAAGTACAATGCATGAAGCATCTAATCCTATTTTTTCGTATTTTTAGGAGTTCATTAGGTATTTTTAATAAATAGATAGAATTCATAAAAAATACAAGTCTTGATAGGGGCATTTTTGCAAATAAAATTAACATCAGGGGCCACAATGCAAATATGACTTAATAAAACAACATTTATTTAATTTTTATGAATTATTTTACAATGTACAAAATTGCCAGGGTCCTCTATGCAAAATTTCAACCCTCACGTGGAACTACACGTGAGGCTGGGAAGGACCTAATTGCAATTACAATAAAGTACGGGGGTCCATTTACAATATTCCCAATTTTATTTACATGTAATGTTTTATTTACAATATCAAATAATAAATACAAAAAGTAGTGGGGAAGATATGCAATTTACCCCAAGTTGCGTGCGGGCAGACAGTCTTGATTTCTTCACTAAAACACGTGGTGGCACACGGTGGTGCGATGACGCTTCGCGATCCGACGGTGGCAATTAGATCTCGCGACTGAGATCTACGGTGAAGGTGCAGCTCGATCGGAAGACTGAGAATCAAACTGGGCCCTTCTTCATCATCCGACGGCAAGGAGGGGCTGAGGAAGAACAGGGAAAGAACTCGCTGCTGGCGAGTTTCTCCCAGTGAGATCTCCCTCCCTGGTCGGTCTTCGTTGCTCCCAAGGGTCCCAAAAGCTATCTGGCGAGGTTCTCTAACAGTTGGAGGTGTCAACATGGGCGGAGGTGAGCTGGAGCGCCGCAGCGAGGTCGGGGAAGGCAGTGCGTTCCAGGTACCTCTGGCGAACTTTGAAATCGACTCCTAGTGTATCTTTGCGGCTCTAACCTGCACAGATCAACAGAGGGGACGAGGGCAAAATGCCTCGGTCCGTTAAACAAGGAGATGGGGGCGCAGGAGGGTCGAGGCGTGTGCCAGCGAAGAGGCGGAGGAAGAACCCAGATGGCTCGATCCCTAGGGATTCGAGGTGAATGGAAGGTGGCTGGATGTAGACAAGCACAAGGGAAAAGAAATGGAGGTAGAAGCGGCGACGGGGTCAGTCGGAGTCACAGTCCGCTCCGACGAACTACGAATCACCTAAAATAAGCTAATCTTACGAGATAATGACTAAACTAAATGCATGAATAAACTATTGGATAAAAAGGCTACTTAAAAATAATAAAAATGCAACTCGCACCTGGCCAGATGGACAAGGAGCAGGGCCTCACCGGAGCGACGCCCGTGGGTGCACCTCCCGACTCCTCGAGCATCCGCGAGCTCAGTGGACTCCTTCTGTCACAAGAATACGCTCTTTGGCCGAGCTTCGGAGCTCTAGGGATTGGGAAAATGACCAAACTTGAGAAGGGCGGAGGAGGTTCTTATTTATGCACAACGATGGGCACCCTTAATGATCAGGCGATGGGGAAGAATCTGGCGTATGTACAAGCACACAAAGGTGTCATCGTTGATCCTGGTTGAATGATGAAGAAATCTTGTGAAGCGATCGAAGTCGGGTGATCGATGGTTTGGCCGGGAAAATGGCAAGAAAATGCGAGAAAAGACACGTCGCGTCAAATCAGGCAACAGGGGGTCAAGTTGACCGCGGTCAACATTTGACACACCTTGATTGGGCCACCTAGACACACTACAGGACAAAATAAGGTATTTATTCAAAAATAATTATTTATAAATAGTAAATGATTTTATTAATTTTTATGCATAAAGTAAAAATGTTTATTACTTTATGTAGTATTTTATTACAATTTTTATTTATTTTTTGGCTTTATTTATTAGTAGTTCATTTTTATTAGTGTATTTATAGGTATAATCATCTATGTTTTGTGTATTTTTATTTTTATTTTGTATATTTTATTTTATTCTTTTATTCTTTTATTTTATATATTTATAACTTATTTGTGAGTATAAATATATTTTTATTTTATTTTTATGATGTTATTTGTACACTTAAATAAATAAGTATATGTATTGTATATGTATATTTATAGGTATTTTACCTATGTTTTATGTATACTATTTTATTTTAATAAATTTTAATGAGTTTTATTCTAGTTTTGTATTTTTAGTAGAATATGTATAATATCTATGATATTATAAAAATATGAAAGAATAAAGAATTAAATAATTTATTCCCCTTTTATTTATATACATATAATAACATAGGTATTTTATTTATGTATTTTTATAGACTTATTTTATTTTGCATTTTCCTTTACATTTCATTCTAATTTTAATATACATATATTGTAAATAATATTTACAAAATTATAAAAATAAGAATTTATAAAAATAATGAGTAATGAATAAATTGAATATTTTAATCGGTAGAATGTACAATATGTGTCAAAAACCTAACTTCCACACAGTAACTCCAAAAAATATAAAACCACCACCATTAAATAGCTCATGAAAAGTTTTATACAGTTTAGAGTTTTTACTGGAAAGATATGGGTCTGTGAAGTTTGGTTTATGGCTTTTTTATTTTGTGTACAAAATGGACACTGTATGTTATTTTGGTACAAACTCATTTTTTTGTTATTTTCATTATTGTCAACAACTTTTTTGTACAAGTTTCTTTATTTGATGAATAAATAATAAAGAGTAAAATAAATGTAAAAAATGCATAAATAAAGAATGAAGAAATGGGATTTTTATTCTATTTTGGCCCTTATCTCTCCCTACTTTATTCATTGTCGACCAACTCAATTCTTGACTTGGTCTCTGGGTTTAGGGTCATAAAATATTTTCAATATTTTACTCCTTTTTCTTTTCTTCTCTTCATTCTATAATTTCAGCATTAGAACCCTTATTTTATATGCAAATAATGCAATAAATAATGAATGCTATTATGCACAAATTAAATGTTATTTACATGCATTAGCTAGGGATTTTACAGTCAAAATGATAGAATAAAGGTGATGAAATGGAGATTCATCAATATTTGACTAAGTCCAAACATAAACTACAGGAGCATGCAATGGTTATTAGGTGTTTGGACCTAATGCTATCGTCAAGCAAATCCTGCAACTAGGGCTCAATCACACAAAATAAGGAAAAATAAAGTTGTGGAACCAAATAAAAAAAAGGTGAAAATCACGAAAAAACCGACGAGGCCCCCAAGAGAACAACCCCTCGGGCACTGAACCTCGTGATGTGTAGAGTGTTGCGGAGTCTTGTATTATTACAACTTATGGTCTCTCTCTCACTTGAATTTACAAAATATCTGAATAAAATAAATGCTCAAAATATGACTGTCTTCTCAAGTCCTCCAAGCCTCCTTGGTGTTAGGTCAAAGCTGCCTCACGTGGATACGCAGGTGCTCTAAAGATAGCTCCTCCTCGATCCACGTTCCTCGCAATAAAGTCACAAAGAGAAGGATGCTTAGACAAGTCCACAATAATATCAACTAAAAGAGAAAATAAATAAGGGAAAATAAAGACAAATAAGTCACAATCAAGCAGAAAACCAATCTATGCGGCGTTGCTCCCCGGAAACGACGCCATTTGAAATAACGATTTTGTAGACGGTCGTATGGTTTCACAAGGCGAAACTGCAGTCGATATGTTGACTGCTCCAGAAAACCGCTAAATTCAACAATTAACCCACAACAAATAATCAAGCAATGAAAATAAATGTGGAGTTAAAATTTATTTTATTTAACTCTACAAAATGTGTGTATAATGCAAGTATGTAGAGTGTCGAACACGGGGAGCAAACAAGTTAGATCGGGCAAATTAATGCACAAAAAATGTGATTGTATTTGTCTATTTTTCTTTTTGTGGGGTTTGGAGTTGTAAAATAATTAAATAAATGCAAAATACAATTTTTGTAATTTTTCAAAAAGTTTTTATATTTTTTTGGTATTTTAAACTATAAACATGAAATATTTAAACTATTTTTTATTTTTAATAAATAATAAAAGTCCTAAAATTGCAAAATAAAATATGTACATGGAAGTTTGTGCAATCAGAAGTGTAGACGTATTTTTGTGGATTTTTTGAGCAAACTAGCTATTTTAAATAAAAGAGACAATAAAGAGAAACTACATTACTAGCATGAGCATTTTTGTAAATAAATTAAAGATCGAGGGCCTATATGCAATTTAACCAAAATTTTATAACGTACATAGAAAGTTTCTGGATTAAAAAGAAATACACAAAAGCCAGAGGTCCACCTGCAAAATTGCCACCTCACGTGGAGGGTTACGTGAAGTGACATTGCATGGACCTAATTGTAATTAACAAGAGTTGGGGGCCTACTTGTAATTATTACAAAACAAAATAACTATCTAGGAAAGTTTAAGGACTATTAATGAAAATACACAAGACGCTCGGGTGAGAATGCAAAATACCCAAGCGAAGGCGGAAGGCGACGGTTTGGATCTGTCCAACAATACACGTGTCACGTCTCGACTTCACGATACCGCTTCGCTCCCAATGGCTCTGATTAGATCTCGGCTGGAGATCGGACGGTGCTGCTCCACAAAAATCTGATGGTTGCTGAAGCTTAGGAAGAACGATTTGCGATCCACCGGTGCAGAGACGTGGATGAAGAACATGGACGAACTCCATCGAGACGAAGTTCCACCGGTCAGATGCCGCTCCTCCGGCGCTCTTTGAAGCTCCAAAATGGCGAGAATTCTTCCTACAGTGGGCCTGTATCCGCTGTTGGCGACAAAAAGGGCAGGCATTCGCTGGAGCTCTCCTGCGACGTTGAAGTCAAGGAGAAGCTCCAGGAAGCTCCAACAGGGCTCAAAATTGATTCCAAGTGACATTTTGCTCCAAGTACCTGCAAAAGATGTTAAGAGGGTCAAGGGCAATGTGCCTCGACCCTTCAGGCGTCGAATGAGGCGTAGGCAACGTGGACGGAGGTAGCTCCAACGTAGGGCAGAGGAGGAGCGCTGAGGGCTTGATCTAGGTAGAATCGAGGTGAACGGTAGGTGAACAAGGAGGAGAAGGTGATGATGAGGCTAGTCGAGGTGGAGTGGGAGTTAGTCAACAAGTGGGGAGACGATGGAGGAGTTCGCCAGAATGGATCTCCGGCGAACTACGAAGAAGGATTTTAAAGCTAAATCTAATGACTAAACATTAAAAGAAATACTGGAAATGATCCTACTACTGATGCTAAGTTAATAAATGCATGAAAAATAGAAGTTACCTCACCAACAGAAATGAGAAGCGGACCTTAACGACAGGTGACTGGAGGTGGTGGTGGAAGCACCACTTGTCTTCGTCGAAGCTCACCTCAAGCAGCTGGAGGGGACCTGTCACCTCCCTGGTCTTGAGCACAAAAAAAGGGAGGCTAAAGCTAGGTCAAAAGGTGTTCAAAACTGGAAGAGAAGGTCGGGGGTAGGCTATGTACAACGTGGTCGAGCGAGTGGAAAAATTGAGGAAATGGCATCGATTCATCGATCCAAAGATCATGGTGACGCTTGGACGTGTATGCTCGATGAACGAGGAAGAAAAGTTAGCAAGGGCTCGATGCAAAAGGATGGAAGAATCAAGGCCCAAAAAATCAAGAAACTAGGCGGAAATAATAGGCGTCAGAGGCTACAAGACAATGGCAGTGCAGTTGACCAAAGTCAACTAGCACCGTGCCCTAGTTGGTCCACGTGGACCAACCAGGAAAATCATCATGGAAAATACTTATAAAATAGATATTAAATAATAAATGATTTTATTATTTTTAAGTTATAAAGTAGAAAATGTTTTTATTTTCTAAATTATTTTATTATGATTTTTATAAGTTACTTTTTAGAATTGAATTATAGGTATATTCATTTATATTTTGTATCTTTTATTTTTATTAAATTTGTATGTTTGATTTTATTAATTTAGTTTATTATTTTATAAAATTATAACATATTTTTAGACACATAAATATATTTTTATTTTAATTTTTGATATAATATGTATACTTAAATAAACATGTGTATTATTTATATAGGTATAGTTATTGCATATTCATCTTTGTATTTTATATACATATTTTATTTTAATATTTTAGTATTTTATTCCAGTTTTAATATGGACATATATTATAAATAATATTTACAAATTATATACAATTATAAAAATAGTAAATAATAAATAAAATGAATATTTTAATCAAGTACACTATACAATAGGGGTTCAAATCCTAACTTTCACACCTTAACTTCAAGAAATATAAAACCACATTCATTAAATAAAAGTTTATATACAATTAAAGGTGATTTTGATATATTTTGAGTTTTTATTTGAGAGATATGGGTTTGCGAAGTTGGGGTTTTGGAATCTTATTTAGAGTATATCTTTTACTCTGTATATTATTTTTGTATGAAATTAATTTTGTATTTTTCTATATTTTATTATCTACAACTTTCATGAAAATTTCTTTATTTGAAGTATAAAAAGTGGAAAATAAAATTATCTCAAAAATAAATAAAAAACCTTTATCAATTAGATCATTCTTCCGGATTAACCCCTTAACTAGCTTTTGCATGCCTTGACGGTTTATTATTATTAAACCATTTCCTTGCGTAATATATAATGATTTACTCTTTAAACTATTTTCTCACATAATATGTACTGGTTTATCTTTATAAACTATTTCTTTCATAACTTGCATTGATTTATCTTTATAAATCATTTCCTTGCATACTTGTAATGATTTACCGTCATAAATCATTTATTTCATAACTTGTAATGATTTATCTTTATAAATCATTTCCTTGCATACTTGTAATGGTTTTCTTTTATAAATCATTTTCCTGCATAACTTTCATGTATGTATCTTCTTATACGTTTTAAACTGCTGGCACTTGCGGTCCATAGCATGACATGACAGTGTAGCTACAACTGTAGAGGACTTAGCTTTTGCCTCTATGGTTCCTTACAACCATACGTCCCTCGCGACGATAACATGACAGTGTCTGTAAAGGACTTAACTTTTGTCTCTATGGTTCCTTGCAACCATACGCCCCTTGCGGCGTTGCCCCGTGGGCTAACACGATAATTGGACTTTAGAGGTGACTCCCACCATTAGGTGCAACACTTAGCTCTACTTATCGTATCGTGCCATTGCTCATGTCAAGGACATTCCAACTCTTTAAGTATCATTTCCTTTTACCATAAAAAATAATGTAATAATATATTTCATTAATCAAATTAATAACTTTCTCTCCTTGTAATTGATTATGCATTTCTTATAGTTGGATATTATAGTGGATATAAACTGCAACCAAACCACCTAGTCACCTAATTTTGTTTAGTTAGAGAAATAACATACATGTGAAATATTCTATAAATATAGTATGCCAATTAAATCTCCACAATCTTATTATTGATAAAAAAACATAGTTAGTCTTATTGCACTGTGTGATTTGTACATGTAATTTACTAGTCAGGAGCTAAACATACAGTATGGTTATGTGTATCTATTTCTTTAGTTTGTACTTTATACATCTTGTTCATATATTTATTCTGATTGAATATCTTATATCAAAACAAAAGTCCTTACTACTAAATACACAAACATCACAACTTATAAAGAGAGTCGATTGGAATGATTTCTAAGGTAAGGACGAGTCCGTATAACTAATAAAATCATTCAATGCTAACAATTGTATTTCTAATGACTATTTGGTTTCAAAGTTAATATATATGCTACATTTCCAATTATATTCAACGACCAATTAATGACTAATAGGAATATTCACACCATACTATTTCCAAACCAAGATTGGTTAAATAGAATCTCATGTAAAACCCTTACGAATATCACTAAGTCTAATCGACCAAAAAGGTATCCACGTGTACACAAAAATTTCTCATATGATGACATGACTCTACTTTTTGCAATCACCTTTGGCATGAAGAAAATGTATCAATGATTATTCGTCTCTCGGATCATGCGAATGAAGAAAATTAAATGTTAAAACAATCACTTACGAATCTAATGCCTAGCTTATGATACGATATTAAACATTAATGATACAAATAGTCAAAACTTCATGATATGTCTCCAATAAGTATCTTAATATCCGATGCATATGTTTCGATATCTTATCTCAAATCGAGTTGGTAGAGGTCGTACCGTGGATATATTAATATTCATTTGTTTAACCCTACAGATCTAACATATACACTTACATAACTTGTCTCGAATCAAGTCATTACTTATATGTGTTATCCTACAAACATGCACATACATTTGTAGATTGCAATCCTAAGCCGATACATACCTTATGTACAAAGCTTGACTCTCTTTGACATGATCGTTGTGGTTTCTTCTGGACTCGTATCCACACTCTCATTTTTCTCCAATTCGACACTGTCATCTCTCATGACGAAGAGAATCTCCTATAAGATCTCTCTCTCTCCCTCCTTGCACACAAATGTGGGAAAGGTGACATGTGAATTTTAAGGTCGTGTGGTCTTTTAATAGTTGACAATGAGGTAAATTAATTGAATTAATAAAGCTCATTCAATTGACTATTAAATAATTCAATAATGGTAATATGAAATAGGTGGAAATCTAGCCAGAGGAAATTAAAAGATTTGAATTTTTTTATCTTTTTATTTTTTGAAAAAGTCACAGCCGTTATCGTGTCACCTCACGTCCCCCACTAGATTTCTATACCTCACTCCATCCTTCGCCCCCTCCGCCTCATTGGCACCATCTCACCACCACATGTGTCTCCTTTCCATCCTCTCGAGGACACCCCTGCGTTCGTTTGGTTGCAGGGTTGGGTACTATTCACAGGGCTGGGTGAATAGTAAAATGTGAGGGGGTACCCCTGTGAATATTACCGAACCCAACTCAATCCTGCTCAATCCTGCAATCAAACGAACCCTTAAGATGTGTGGAGGGAAGGAAGTGCACGCTAATTTTTTTATCCATGAATGCCTAACCCATCAGAACACCTCTCTATTTGCTGAAGCAGAGGAAGGAAGTTGCGATACTTCGATATTCATTGTGTGCGCTCTTGCGTTATTTATATTCTGGAGGGAACTTAATCTAAGTTTCCTTAACTATGAATGCACTTAAATATCTGTATGAATATATTTCGACATCATTTTTAAAAATATGAAAAATATCTTATCTCTAGATTCTCTACACGACTAAGGCGACATTTAGCTGTCCAGATAGGTGTAACTGGATGTCTCTCTGTATACATCCAATATCTCAGTTGTCTATAAACGTCAAAAAAACCTCTCTGGTTGTTGCAATGACTCTGGTCGGGAATAAATCTAATCTGTCCAGCCCATCCTGTCCATCCAATCGGCACCCACCCATTCAATCCACACACCGAACCCCTTGCCATTTATATCGACGTCTTTAGAGGACAGGCAGATGCTGGTATGACCCCACTGGATATTATCATACAGGCATTTTCTATGACCGAACCCTGCTGGACATATCCGAGAATATCTCTCACACATTGCTGGCTGCCCACGTGAAGCTTCTACTTAAAGATCATATCTTTGGAGCTACTGCAACATAAAAATTACATGCATGATGTCGCATGCTCAATCCCTTCTGTTTTATGGCAGATGCTATTCCTGTTCCTGTGGGTATTTGTCAGCAGACCAATCGATGGCCTCTACCGAAGAACTCACGTGAGATGTTGGAGCTTTCCCCCCACCCAGAAACAGCAATGATGAGGGTTCATCTTGCCCTCACGATCGATCTCCACCGTTTGGTTTCTTGGCCCTCGAGCTCCCATGATGAGTGTTTGTGGAGAGCATGAGACCATCTTGGGCAGTGAGATCGCCTGCATATCATTATTCCTAATGGTGGTGGGTCTGTTCGTTTTCATGCATAGGGACCTGTTGATGAAGGTCGTGAATGGTGTAGGGAAAGGGGAGCTCATCTTCATATGTGTCCCTCTTTTCCATACATGTCTGTGTGAATTGTTTAGCTGGGTTTCCATGTGGATCTTGGAAAGAGTTTCCAGATTTTTATAAGTTGTGCAGCTACGATATGAGAGCAGCAGCTTAGAAAAACGCCCAACTGATATGGCAAAACAATGGAGCGCTTCCTCCGGTGATATAACACATGCTGTAAAGCAGGGGAGTCGTTTGATGGGCATCAGACGGCTTTTGAAGGGGGGCGGGGATGGTTGGTGTACATCCCAATGTTCATTGAGTGACTCCCCTGCATTACTGCATTACTGCAGGTGCTGTAACAGTCGAGGATTCGCTCTCGCAAAACAATCAGGTGGCATGCCGAGAGCAAGTTTCATGAATCCAACCTAGGTTTTAAAAACCAGACCAAACACTAACCCTTTAAATATTGGTTATACTGGTAAAATGGGGCTGCCCATCAAGCTACCCCATTTCTTTTTCATGGTATTTTAAATAAAACTTTAGGGTGCGTTCTTGTATCGGGTTAAACCACCCCTCCCCTACCCCATATTTTCTCCCTCCACATGGGTCCCACTTTTTATCTTTTAAAAAAAATTAAATAAATCAATTCTCCATCATCAATTCCATCAAAAAATAATATACTATACCATCATATCATATAAAAATTATAAACTACTCCACTTCTACTCACTTTTTCAAACTCCAATACAATCACATCACAATAACTTCTCACTTTTTCAAACTCCAATATAATCACATCACCCCAAACCCACTTCTAACCCACTACCAATTTAACCCTCTATCCAAACACCAAAACCCAAAAATGGGTTACCTGCAACCAGTTTAACCATCTAAACCCACTATCCAAACACCCCCTTAGGGATTTATATCACCTAATATTAACATATTCTTATTTGAAAAAGCAACTCAATTGGAGACTTGTATTCTATCCATCAAGTTTATCAGATTTTAAAGTCCCGTGATTACTGAAAATTGAGCAGAAATGTATGTGTTATATGAAATTTGAAAAACATCCCCTCTTATTATTCTAAGTTAACTCCCAAGCTAGTTCATTTTACCTAATTGTCTACTTGGGTTTCACGTGAATCTTGTGAAGAGTTCCCATATATTTTATAAGGTCATGCAAAGTGATATGCCAAATTAATCAGATGGCTCGTCGAGATCAAGTTTCACGGTTCCAACCTAGATTTTGAAAATTGAACGAACATAAATCAATCAAATATTAATTTTAGATTTGCACGATCAAACTATTGAGACCTACCAATGTCGAGCCAGTGATGATGTTAGCAAGTCATACAAGTTACAAAAAATTAATCCCTTATATTGTTACTTCATTTCGTATGGTCCAATCGAGTCGAACCAGGTTTGATCGACGTTTTCATAAAACTATATATGCAATATGTTATATTCTTTTTCATAAAACTAAATATAAAACTAGACATGTCAAATGAAGATTGTCGACTTTTTTTGGATTCATATGGTTGCCAACTTGACATCTTACTTGTGTAAATTGCTTAGCTTGAAAAGGAGGTACGATTTTTCTTGGACCTATTGCTATCGAATATCACATCACTATGGTCGATTGCGATTTGCCTTATTAATATGGAATGGAATATCACATCATTATCGTCTGTTGTGATTTTGCTTTTGGACGTTGTAATTAAGTTGCATTCTTTGCAAGCAACAATGATTGAACTTTTCACTTACCATTGGAAAACTACAAGGGTATATATAAATTGAGATATATAAGAGCATCTCATAGGTCAAAAGGTTATTTTACATCACTTGTCATTATCATATTTGCCCGCATTTGTTTTTCCATGTCATCGCAAGAAATTGGACCTAAAACATTGAATAATTTCAATATTCATTGATGTATCTTTAGATGTTAAAGATATAACAACGATATTATTCATTGTCAAATCATGTTTTGTATTTGTAATTAGCAATGAATGCCATTGAATTATTTGTTAAAATTCACACTAATCATTGCCAAGTTTAGCAATGATTCGAAGAAAGTCAATGAATAATCGTTTTTATATGATTCGTTGTGAGGATTATAGCAACGATTATCATTAGTCGTTGTGAATTTAAAGAAGTAAGCAACGAATACTAGTCGTTATCATGTATTTAACCACAAAATATATGTTAACGAATATTAAATTATTCACTGTCTTAGGCCACTTTTCTTGTCGTGTATTGACATACCTCGACAACACAAAGTCCATGAAAAATTGGTGGAGTTGACTTATTGATGATTGTGTAGACTAGACCTGGCTAAAATGCAAACCAGACCGATCCATGAGCGGGCCGAATAAGCTGAGGTTCAAAAATCTATGTCCAAAGCCCGCCATGGGCCGACCCATGGCTCATTTTGTTCTTTTTCCATTGATTTTTAATGGTATTTAATATGTATAAATTATTTTATTAATATCAGTTATACTTTATATAACTAATACAAGTAGTTCACATGTTACTTGACATGTAAACTATTAAATTTAAAACTGGTGTCACATATGAAAAACTTGAAGTGTATCATATTAATACATGCATTATTCAGCTTATATTTATTTATTTTATTTATTTTTTACGGTCCGAACCGAGCCGGTCCATACTCAAATCTCCTAGCTCATATCTGGCCCATAAGCATGCTGGGCGGGCGGGCCCCCAGCTCGTTGAGATCTAATTTAGACACCCATTCTTAACAAGTACCCATACATTTTTTTTAAATTTTCATGTTCTTTTTTTTGAGGTTGGTAAGCATTATTTTCTCCTTTTTTGTGAGAAAGATTGATTTTATATATACAATAATTACCAGTTTCTGTAAGATGTTTTCTAAATTAATACTTAAAAAAAATCCCAAGTCAGATTAACAACCTTTGAGCAAATGCCCCGATAGGTTTTCATTCATCCACTCCTCGTGATTGTTGTATCCCTTTCCACATCTCAAATTAATATATATATACATTACTACATGCATGGTTCGATGTTAAAGTAATGATGATTGGAAGTCTAAATCAAGTTATGCCTTCAAACTAAACTGGTGTCTAAGATGAAATATATGTAAATATTTTTGTGATATCACACCATGTGTTACATCTTTTTATAGGTTTGTCTCATGAGGCAAATATCAATAATTGGTGATATACTGTGTTAGCGTCTAGGGCTTGTTGCAAGGAGACGAGAGGATGCATGTAATATCTTAACATATTCCTAAATAAAAAATGTACGAAGTGTGAGAGTGAATTATAAATAGTTGAGATTACTACTTGACAATTTAAATTTAAACATCAACGAGTTCAATCGAACTTGATCCAATAAATTGTCAGGACCTATTTTTCCCGCTAAAGGTGAGCTCCGGACATAACCATTCAACTATACAAGTAGTCGAATCGCACCACCAAATAGTTAGTTGTGATTTGGCCCATGGGCCTTAAATGGAGCCCACTTCCCCCATCACCGTTATTCTCACGGGTTCCACTCGCTCACCCGTAGGGTGGAGCATTGGGCTCGACCCGGCCCAACCCGGAAAAGCCCGGCCCGAGCCCATCAATTTTCCGTGGGCCTTGGGTCGGGTCGAGGCCCGCTTTTTTCAACAAACTGAGGACCTGGGCCCGGCCCAAGGCCCGCGGGATTGGGCTCGGGTTCGGGTCGGGTTCGGGCTCGGGCCGGGCTCAACCCGCGCTTATTTTGATTCCATGAAGTTGCACTTTGATTCTAATTTATTGTTATGGATATAATTCATCCATAACACATGAATATTAGATGTATTGTTACGATATAGTATTACTATTGATGGATGAAAGAAATATTGGATGTATTGTGACTATATATCCATGCCCCCTAATTTAGTTCTAATATGATATTATGAAATATGAGGGCCCGACCCATTTGTACTTCGGGTTCGGGCCCGGCCCGGCCCGATCATAATATTTTTGAAAAATGAGGGCCCGAGCCCGGCCCATCTGTACATCGGGTTCGGGCCGGGCCCGGGCTTTTGCGGGTCGGGTCAGGGTCGGGTCCAGGCCGGCCCGGCCCTATGCTTTACCCTACTCACCCAGACCTCCTTCCCCGACTCCCCCTTCCGGTCGCCATGGCCGCTCGCCTGACGCGAATCCTCAAAGCCCTAAACCCCAAAATAGCCTCGCGCAGTCGGGTCGCCTCCCAGCACCGGCCTCTCTCCACCGCGACGACGCCCTCGCCGACGGCGGAGGACGGAGTCGGGGACGTGATATACGTCAAGGGAAAAGGGAGTGCAGCGACGCGCGACGTGACGTCGGTGTCGATGCCAATGTCGTTCCTGATGGGCTCGATCGCAGGAAAGAAGTTCTATGAGAAGGATAAGAGAGGCTGGCGGATGACGGCAACGGGTGGACAGTGATGCTCGACTACCGCACCCTCAAGACGCCTTCCAAGAGGCCCCTCAAGCTCCCCACTCTCGCCCTCGCCAATGCCATTGCGGCGGAATGGGAGTATCAGGTTCGTTTTTATTGTGGGATTGTTTGATGCGTTTGTGAGTGTTTGAGATTAATGCTTTTGATTGAGGGTAAGAGGCATTCTTATCCATTGAGCGTAGAAAGTGTTTGAGCCGTGGTAGAGGCACGACCTTAAAATATGTAAAGAAAAGCAAATACATATTGTTGAGATATTGTTGAGATAGTTACTATTTTTAGTATGTTACTATTTTTAGTATGTTCCTTTATTTAATTTTCTTCTTTTTGCTTCATCTTTCTTTAATTTGCCCAATGATTCTTCTCCTATATAAGAGAATCCATGGACCTCTCATAATGCATCTCAGTATGTCCATTTAACATGGTATCGGAGCGACGGTCCTATACCGGAGTTACCGTATCTATCCCTACTCTACACGACACCTACCCCCGCTCCCACCCCGCCGCCCCCAGGCCCCCGCGCCTAACCCGCCGCCCGCAGGCCCCCGCGCCCCCCAGGCCCTCGCGTCGCCCGCAAGCCCCCGCGCCTACCCTACCCGCCCACCACGCCGGTGCAGCGCTCTTGCGCACTTGCGGCTCGCGCTCTTGCGCCTTTGCGGTTCCTGTCCAGGCCTCCTGTCCACGTCTCGCGCTCTTGTCCAGGCCTCGCGCTCTTGCGCCTTTGCGCATGTGCGCGTCAGGTGCTGTGCCGTGCCCCCGTGCCCCAGCACCCTTACGCCCTTGCGCGTGCGTCCCTGTGCCAGCAAGTGCCCGTGAACGGCCTGTGTCCTTGCGCCCTTGTGCCCAGCCGTGCCCGTAAGCGCCCTGTACCCAGCGTGGCCCTTGCGCATCCAATAGCTTGCACTGCTGTGCGTCGTGCAATCAGGATGTCCCCTGCCCTGACCCTGATCCTATCAATGGATAGGTATGTGATTTGACTTCTATCAGAGATACGGAGTTTTGTCAACCAAAGAGGATTAACAAGGATGCTTGTATGAGTATACACGTACAACCAATTCTTCGTATGATTCTGTAGATTCGTTTATATCGGTCTACTTCCCAGGCGAATTCCGTTATTTGGTTATCTTACAATATGTCAGATAAGAAGGGCGACATCTTCTCGTTCGGAGTCTTCAAGGGCCTGGCTCCCATCGCTAAGATGGATGGGACCAACTATGAATTGTGGTCCATGCAGTTTCTCACCCTCATGCAGTGTAACAACAAGGAGCACATCCTGACAGATCCAGAGCCAGCGGACAAGACCGGGACAAATGCTTCTTGGAAGCAAGATGATGCATACACGCGTGCTTGGCTTTGTGGGACTCTTACTATAGAGATAGTCAATGATATTCTAACTCAGCCAACTGCGAAGGCAATGTGGGACACTTTGGCATCCACCTATGTCCAGGCAAAGAATGAGGCCAAGATGCTTCAACTACAATTTGATATCTATAACACCAAGCAGAATGGCCGCCCCTTGCATGTTTACTACTCTTTGCTTCGTGGCATGTTTGAAAAGCTTCATAGCTATATGCCCATTACGACGTCTATTGAATAACAGAAGACATATAGGAACTCCACGATGGTTGGATTTTTCATGGCTGGACTTGGTGCCGAATATGATGCTGCACGTACTCATCTTCTTACTGGAGCAACCATTCCTCCTATAGAGGAGGCCTATAGCCGTCTCAGCCGACTCATCATTCCTTCGACAACCACGTCTTCACACTCCTCAGTGATGAACGCTTCTCGTGGTCGAGGTGGGACGATCCAGTCCAGAGGTCGCACACCTCGAGGAAGAGGCGGCAGACGCCAACGTGGTCCCTGCATCTATTGCCGCAAGCTTGGACATGCAGAGGATACATGCTATCAGAAGCATGAATATCCTGTTTCTGGTCGAGCAGCAACGCAGATTGTGTCTTCAGAGACTTCAACTCCCCAGGCCGATCCTTGCCTGGATGATATTGTCTCTCGTATTTGAGAGATCATGACTCCTAGTGCTGACACCACCACAGATACCGCTGCAGCAGTCAGAGCCTCTTCGAGCTTCTCAGGTATCACCTATGCCTTTACTGGTAGTATAAATGTAGACATGACAGAATGGATTGTGGACTCTGGTGCTTCTCACCACTTATGTGGAGACAGAACGCAACTGAAGTCCTACAGGGCTATACCACCTAGCAGATGGGTCGTCATTGCTAATGACGACCACTTACCCGTTACAGGATAGGGAGAGGTGCAGTTGATACTGTCCATGCTCCTGAAGAATGTTTTATATGCTACTGCCTTTCAGATGAATTTACTTTCTATTAGTCAGATCACTAAGGATCTGCATTGTCGTGCCATTTTGACCATCTCTTGTGTTTCAGGGCATACTCACGGGCAGGATAATTGAAAGTGGCCGTGAGCAGCGGGGACTTTACAGACTGGTCCAACCTCCTCATGCTAGTGTTTCTATTATACCTACTGGACCTGTCTCTCCTTATTTGTGGCACCTTAGGTTTGAACATCTTCCTCTGCAAAAGTTATGTCATGTTCTCCCTCAGATTTCTACGAGATCCTCCTTTCAATGTGAAACATGTCAACTTGGGAAGCATCACCGTTCATCTTTTCCATCCCGTCAGAGTCAGAGTAGTTTTCAGCTATTTGAGCTCCTTCATTTAGACATTTGGGGTCCTAGTCATATTCCTGATCTCCAAGGACACTGTTTTTATCTTGTAGCGGTCAATGATTTTTCTAGACTTTCCTGGGTCTTCTTATTGAAGAATAAGTCTGAGGCTGGATCCACTATCAAGTATTTTATAATGAAATAAAAAATTTTTTTCTGCCAATGTCAAGTATATTCGTTCTGGAAATGCTTTGGAATTTTGCACCTTACATCTTTTTGAGTTCCTTAAATCCCATGGCATTGTTCATCAGACCTCATGTGTCTACACTTCCCAGCAGAACGGTGTTGCCGAGCGTAAACACCGTCACTTACTTGATGTGACCAGAACATTGTTGATATAGAGCCGTGCTCCTCATTCTTACTGGGGTGATGCTGTCCTTACTGCTTGCTTTCTGGTAAACCGTATGCCCTCGTCCGTGTTAGGAGAAACGATTCCTTACTCGATTGCGTTTCCCGAGAAGGATCTGTTCTCTCTTACACCTCGTGTGTTTGGACCTGTTGCCTTTGTTCATGATGTCTCTCCAGGGCGTGACAAGCTCTCTCTTAGAGCTGTCAAGTGTGTATTTGTCGGCTACTCTCATACCCAAAAGGGGTATCGCTGCTTTGATCCACTAAACCAGAAATATTTTGTTAGTGCTGACGTTACTTTCTTTGAGTTAGTCATGGATTTTTCTCCTACAGGTGACAGACTTACTCCATCCGACTCTAATGATGAGATATACATGCCACCACCTCGTACAGTTGGTTCCTCGCCTTCACCTACTCCTCCTCCACTACCTCCACCGCCTCCTCCACCACCTCCACCACCTCCGTTGGTTCAGTTCTTACCTCGTGTTGTTCCTCGTAGATCTCGCTTTGTCCGTCATGCTCACAAGCCTTGCCCTTCATCCAGCACACCTCAGGTATGTAATGAGCATATTATTTCTACTGATGGCACTACTGAATTAACTGTACAACAGGAGGAGCAAGTACCCTTAAGAGGGAAATATACAGGCCCAGGACTTGGCAGATGATCTTGACGTACCAATTGCTCTGCGAAAGCAGAAACGGACGTGTGCTACTTACCCTCTTGCAGCCCAAATTTCTTAAGCAGGTTGTCAGAGGATTTCAGGAGATTTACGTTAGCACTATCAACCGTGCATATACCAAAGACGTATCAGGACACTCTCAAAGATAGTCAGTGGAGGTTAGCCATGGAGGAGGAGATGACTGCGCTACAGTCACGTGGTACGTGGAGTCTTGTTTCTGCTCCTATTGATACATCAGTTGTGGGATGCAAATGGGTGTTTACTGTGAAACACCGTGCGGATGGCAGTGTGGATCGCTATAAGGCGGGGCTTGTAGCACGAGTATTTACCCTGACATATGGGGTGGACTATCACGATACTTTCTCCCCAGTTGCCAGACATTCTACTCTACGCATTCTCCTTGCTGTTGCTGTGACACGAGATTGGCCTCTTTATCAGCTTGATGTGAAGAATGCATTTCTCTATGGTGACCTACAGGAGGAGGTCTACATGCAGTAACCACCTGGGTTTGCTGCTGAGGGGGAGTGTCAGAAGGTTTGCAGGCTACACAAGGCTATCTATGGCCTTAAGCAGAGTCCGAGAGCATGGTTCCAAAAGCTCTCGGACTTGATAAAACAACAAGGGTTTGTGAGATCAACTGCTGATCACTCCTTGTTCATACAGAAGACCCATAGATGTATTACAATCATTCTTGTTTATGTTGATGACATTATTATTACAGGAGATGACAAGCAGGGTATTCAGAGTGCCAAGGACTTCCTAGGTCAGCAGTTTGTGACCAAGGACCTTGGACATTTAAGTTACTTCCTCGGAATAGAGTTTGCCAGGAATCAATGAGGTCTTGTAATGACCCAGAGAAAGTATGTTATAGATCTTCTTTCAGAGACAGACATGGCAGATTGCAGACATGCCACTACTCCGCTTGACCCAAGCATGGAGTTATATGTTGATGATACTAAGGAGGTAGACAAGAGAAGATACAGAGAGCTTGTTGGCAAGCTACTATATGTAATTATTACCATGCCCGACATAGCATTTGTCGTGAGCAAAGTGAGCCAGTTTATGGAACAACCCAGACAGACACATATGGATGCAGTCCATATGATTCTGAGATACTTGAAGACTTCACCCGGTACTGAACTTCTTTCCAGCAGGGGTACATCTCTCTCAGCAACAGCATGCGCATATGCATATTATGCTGGGTGCCCAAAGGATAGAAAGTCTACGTCTGGATTTGATGTGTTCATAGGGAACTCTCTTGTTTCATAGAAAAGTAAGAAGCATACTGTGGTTGCTAGATCAAGTGCTGAATCGGAATACAGGGCCATGACACAAGCTAGTATTGAGATGATATGGGTCAGATCCGTCCTTACTGACCTGACTATAGAAGTGCCTCTTCCCATGCACCTCCAATGTGATAATCAAGTTGCTCTCTTCATTGCAAATAACCTAGCCTTTCATGAAAGGACGAAGCACATAGGTGGATTGTCACTACACTCGTGACATGATACAAAAGGGTATTATCACTACTACGCATGTCAGCTCTGGAGATCAGACAACAGATATACTTACAAAAGCTTTAGCGAGAGGACCTTATCAGAGATGTTATTCCAAGCCGAGTCTTATTGTATCTACGCTCCAGCTTAAGGGGGAGTGTTGAGATAGTTACTATTTTTAGTATGTTACTATTTTTAATATGTTCCTTTATGTAATTTTCTTCTTTTTGTTTCATATTTCTGTAATTTGCCCAATGATTCTTCTCCTATATAAGGGAACCCATGGGCCTCTCATAATGCATCTCAGTATGTCCCTTTAACACATATTATTTGTCCTCCTAGTTTGGGAAAACTACAACTATATAAAACTGCATTAGCAATAAAAGATCCATTCATCGATGAAATAAATTCAAAACCTCAGAATGTTCATTTAATAGATTCATATATCTTTCATTCATTGGCGAAATAAGTTCAAAACCTCAGCAAGTTCATTTAATATATACATATTAATATTACTTAGTTTATAATCAACCGACAATGTATGATACTATGTATTTGTTTCAATTAATATAAAGAGTTTACAATGTGTCGGGAAATTTTCATGGATTAGTCACTTTTACCTTTAGATGAAATTCATGGGCATCTTTATGGCATGCAATATTTTAACATGCGTTTTTGTTTTTATCAGTTGTGACATCCTTAGATATTACATCAGTTGTGCCACTCCCTTTTTTGTAATATCGGATGTGCCCCAGACTTCTTCCACAAGGATCACTTGTGTTCCTTAGGTTAGTTGCCGTACATTCCCATCCCAAACGGATATTAACTTTAGGGATAAAGGGGTAATTATATAAAAATTGATGGTAGGACTGCATTTTCCTTCTCCTTTTCTTCTTCTTCCTTTCACGCTTCCTCCCTCTTCCAACTCCAGCCCTTCCTCCTCATTCGACCACCTCCTCCAGAGGATCTTCAGGTAGTCGACAAGATGTATGGATAGTTCATCATCTCCTGTTTGATATCAACATCCATCATCAACTTGTTCAGCTTCTTGTTATGGATCCGTGGACTCGTTGCTGCCAGAGAAACGATCATGGTATGAATACGCCTGAAGCACATAAGAATGCCAACAAATACGAAGTACATTACGTTGAAACACACATAGACAATGGAGCTCATCTGCGAGAAAGCAAACAACATCAGCAAGAAAAGCCTTTGCGAGTCGTTTTGAAATGGGGGAGAAGTGGGGAGGGAGAGTGGTACCTATGCTCTGGAAAGCAACATGCACTGAGTAGCCACGATGGACGAGGCAACTGTCGAGCTACTCGATGGCGTACATGACACACATGGTCTAGTGGAAGGTCTCTGACGCCTTTGCTGATGAGGAGGAGGAGGAGAAGAAGAAGGCGTGGTCTAAGTATGGTGAGAAGAAGAGGAGAATTGATATGTCCTATGTAAGTCAGGAGAAAAATTTTGCACCCCTCCAACCTCTCCTCCTACTCCGCCCCTCCCCCTCCAGCCCCTCCTCCATCCCTTCCTCCTTCGACCACCTCCTCCTCCGCACTCTCCCCCTCTAGCCCCTCCGAAAGTAGCAGGAGTTGCGAAGACCCAGTGTCCCCGTGCACGGACCCGTGGGACAGTAAAAACATACCTCGCCCTTGACCTTCGTTGCAACCCATGATCCAAGATCCTAGCATCAACCTCTATCTACCTCGTAGAACCCCTCATCCAAGGCTCTTCACCGACGATACGAGCTTCTGCTTACAGATTTATGTCGCCTTCCTAGTTTTATGAGGCTTTTTTGGTCTTGCATCTATCGTCATCATCCTTGCACCAACTTCCATGTTCATATCGTGTCTAGCATCTCGCGACCTGCTGTAAACTGGAGTTACGTCTCATGTTCATCATATTCTTGAGAAGAAAGAGCTCCAGGCGGCATTTGCATTCTCTCTAAGCAATGGTGGCTTGTGCTCAAGGAGGATCTTGGTGGTTGTAGATATTTTCTGGAGCTCTTGTTCTGGTTTTCACTCCTGATTTCATGGTCATATCTCCATTTTTGATTGATTCGAACACCATTACGGTCGTGCTCGAGATTTTATCTGAGGTCGAGTGTAAAATCACATAAGCACTGTTGGAGACTGAGCTTTCACCGAAAATTGAATTGCACATAAAACAAATCACCACATGGAACAAAGCAACGATGAACATTTGGGGAGGAACACATGAGGAAGTGGTTGGAGGGGGGTGGGGTTTTGACTATATACCCCTTTTAACCACACCATGCTTCGAACAAACCATGATTTAGTTCAACTTTTTGACGGCTAGTCTGACGGAAGTGCACAAATGATAACAAAACAAGAAGTCAGGAGCACGTCCGATATTGCAAAAAGGAAGGGGCATAACAGATGGTTTGCATCCAAGTAAGCCAGATCTATAATAATATTTAGGAAATATTTCCACTGCAATCCCTTTGTAGAGCGTATCACCTCAATGTAAAAGAAGTATATGAGTTGACCAAGATCTTTGGTGACGAACACCTTATGGAGGATGGCCTTGAATACCCGCTTCATCATTACCTGTAACCACCATATCATCAAGATAAACAACCAATACCACGATGCTAGTAGATCGTCGTATAACGAACACAAAATAATTAGATGTCATCATGTGGAAGCCAAGAGAGTTGACCTTAGTGGTAAGCATATCAAACCGATCTTATGAATTCTGCTTTAGGCCTTAAATGACCTTACGAAGTCGGGACACGCACTCCCCTTCGACGGAGTAACCTGATAGCCGCATCATGTAGACCTCCTCCTTGAGGTCATCATACAGAAAACCATCCTTCACATCAAGCTGAAATATGTGCCAAATCTTATTTGCGGCAGCTATGAGAATAGTGCGAATTGATCACATCCTAGCCACCGGAAAAGAAAGTCTCAAAGTAGTCCACTCCATAAGTTTGAGTTAATCTCTTTGCGACAAGCATGGCCTTCAATTTGTCAATAAGTTTATCAAGGGATTGTTTGTCGTAAAGACCCATTGGCAAGTAATAGGCTTGACGTCTGGAGGACACATCACGAGATCCCACGTGTGCCTGGAGGTAAGCACATCCATCTCCTCATCTATGGATTTTTTCCGATCATTGTCTTGCAATGGTCTTAATGGTCTAGAGGTAGTACATTGTGTCTACCACACAAAAGACCAGGGTTCAAATCCCACTCTTGCAGGGGTTGTTTTTGGTAGTCGAAGGCCAACGTAAAAAATAGTCGAATCTTTCAACATGGATTTGAGCAAGAATCCATGTAGCCGACCCTACTTATAATGGGAGAAGGCTTATTACATTTATTTATTGTCTTGCAATGCACTATGATGATCACGAGGAATAATAACATCCATAACTGTAAATTGTTGTCACAACTGGACAAACTGTTAATGGAAGTAAAATATTACAAGGCATGTATAACATGTTTCCATTCTATCCTCCAACAGAACTATATGGAGTTCTGAGGAAGCATCTGCGACAGTAGTGGTGGGAACACTCGAAGATGGCACATTATCTTGCAAATAAAGAACATGTAATGGTACATGGTCAGAATGTACATGATGCTTCCTTTTGTAGACAATGGGTGGTAGTGGAAGCTCCAAGGTTATGGCACTGACCAAGGTTCAGAAATGCGGCCCATATGGCCGCATATGTGCATGCGGACACTTAGACGAACCACATATGCTATATGCAGCCATATGCGGCCCAAACGTACATGTGAGCCGCATAAACCGCATATGCGGGCATATAGGCGGCTGGTCCATTTAGGGATCTGATTAGGGGCAGCTCCAAATTCGTAAATAGTCCCCATCCCTCTCCTACTCGACTTCCTCTCGACCAAAACCACTCCCACTCGACCCTTGGACACGAAAACCCTAACCCTCCCATTTCTCCTCCATCGCACGAGCCCACAACTCCTCCTTCATTGGCCGAAGTGCTTCCAGCGCCTTCGCAGTCCTCTGTGGAAGCCCCTCAAGCGCCCGAGCCTTCCGCCTTCGCTGCGCAGAAACACCAACACCTTCGCCTTCGGCCTCCAACGTATTCTTCTCCTTCCGCCTCCAGCACCTCCTACGCCTCTGCACGATTCTACCTTGGCTTCCTCATCGGCTAAAGCACCTCCTCAGCCTCTAAAATCCTCCGTCGAAGCACCTCCAGTGCCTTCTACACTCACTTTGCAACTCCGATCATTGTGAGTATGAAAATTTGTTTATAATATAAAACTTATTTTCATAATGCAACCTTCATCATTTTATTACTATATTTTTTACAAGTTATGTTGATAATGCAATTTTATGTCGATGAAACTAGTTATGTAAATTGAATTTTTTCTAATATTTTTTTGAGGAAAAAGAGGGTGTAATCCCAAGATTGGAACCCATCGCAAAATTATTCATTCAAATAGATAAACCGATTATAGGTACGTTACCGAGTTACGTCAGAACTAGAAATCAGGAAGACCTTCAAATATTTTTTTCTAATATTTAAGAGTGGTCGCTCACATTGTCAGAAATACCTTCAATTATTTGATCTTATTCATTATGAATTTTTTTCTTAGGTATTATTTCGTCATACTAACAATTATACATTTAGTCATTTAAACTCTATTAAGTTTATGTTTAGGAAAATGGAGTGTATCAAGGATAAATTATGATTTTATTATTTTTGTAATCAAATCGTCCCTTTGGATAAATGGTTTACAATTTGTACTTCTTATTTTTAATGATACATAATTTTTGTGTCATGTTTAGGTCAATTGTTATGGCTACATGAGTGGTGGGAGTATAAGTGGTCAAAAATCAGAAAAGGTGAGCTGGCTGCATCCGTTGTACTTAGTTCATCATTTTGGAGCCAAGTGTTCTTGACGCTGAAGATCTTCTCTCCTCTAGTCTGCCTCTTGCGTATGGTTTATGGAGAAAGGAAGCCGTCAATGGGCTTTGTATATGGAGCATTGGAGGATGCAAACAAGGAAATAAAGACTATTTTTAAAGATGTTGAACATTCCTACAAGCCCTTTATAGATGCCATTACCTTGAAGACGAAAGGAAGATTGAATAGCCCCATCCATCTTGCAACTTTTTATCTCAATCCCTATTATTTTTATATGGATAGCGATGCAATTTCTAAGGATAGCATTGTCGTTGATGGTTTAATAGAATGCATTGAGATTTTTTATCCCGAGTTGGAGATTTAGGATGCCATCACGAAGAAAGAGATTCATATTTACTGAAGGGGAGAAGGAGCGTTTGGAAAGCCAATGGCGGTCAGACAACGATCCACCAATGATGATGATTTCAATCCCAGTAATATATTTCAAGCTTATTATCGACTTTAAAGTTCTTAAGTTAGATTTACTATTTTATAAGAAATTGATTACCTAATCTATTGTAGCTCATTGGTGGTTGCTATATGGTTCTCAAACACCTTATTTGGAAGAAATGACTGTGAGAATCCTGAAGTTGACATCCTCTTCTTCTGGCTGCGAGAGAAATAGGAGCTCATTTGCACTGGTATAACTCTCACCATTTGGATGTACAGTTTAATATATTCATTGAGTCATATTATAATTTATAATTGATCAAATTTACATATTCTTATTGCAGATTCACACCAAAAATAGAAACAAAGTAGAAACCAAGAGATTGAATGATTTGATTTTCATAAAAATAACTGGAAGAGATCCATTTGTTTCAAAGGACAGAACACATGTTATGGATTGGATTGGTGCCAATGAAGAAGAAGAAATCTTCCGAGGGTCATGGCTCACGTGGAACTTGGTTGTAGAAGCAAGTGGGGTAGAAGAATTTGCTGAAAATAGGAGGATTCAAAGGAATGCAGAAGCTTTGCCAACTTTGGATGAAGAAGAAGAGTTTATGAGTGATTTAGAAAGCGATGCTGATATTCTAACTATCAATTTTGAAGATGATTTAGACTACAATTTAGAATCCAATTTATAACTTTATATATTTGAACATTTCTATATTTGGAAACATATTTTGATATCTAAAGGAACAATATAGTTTTTTATTGTAGTGCCTTTTTTATTTTTAAAATATGTTTTTATAGGAATCTAAAGGGAACATGTAGTTTTTTGTCTCTGACATCATCTTTAAATATATTTCTTTAATATTTTTAATTAAATAATCCAAAACCGTATAATCCACATATACTTCCGCATATCCGCTTGCTCGCTTGGGACCGCCTAATCGAACGTATACCGTATACCGACTTTCTGAACCTTGGCACTGATGGATTTTTTTTTGAAGCCAAGAAAGGGCGAGACGCTCAATGGCGTTCACCCCTGGAATTTATTAAAGGAAGGAGAGGAAGAAGGAAGTACAACAAAATGCGCTACGCGCTCCAGGAGCTTTACAGGCCCGACACCTGTACTTTTACATTTTCCAAATAAAATCTCTGACTCGCGAACAATAGAGCATTCCTGGCAAGCCAGATGGCCCAAATCGTAGCCAGCGGTCGCAACAAATCCCTTCTCCCGCCGACCAGCCGCTACCAGATCGCCGCAAAATGCCCCCATGTCCGAAGTGCTGATCCAACGCAGGGACGGGTCTTCCCAAAGGGGCGCCCCCCCCACCCCCCACAAGAGAAGAAAAGGTGCTCAGTCGTCTCAATCTCCGTGTCCCAAATAAGGCATCTGTCAGAGACAACCCCTAGAAGTCTGGCACATCTGTCCCGCGTCATCAACCTCTTCCTCCTGAACAACCACAGAAAGAACTCGATTCTCTCAGGAAGGCCCAACCCCCAAAGGAAGGCGCAGTCCCTTGCCAAAGCTGCTAAGAGGGACGGAGGGGGTATGGAGATAACAAAGTACGCCCTACGGACCGTGAAATCCTTGTCTTGCCAAACCCAATGATCACACCCCGACGAGGGGCCTGGCATGTCCCTCAGCACGTCCAGCAACCGCATGAACTCTTCCAGCCGCTGATCCGAGAAATTCGAGCGAAACAGCGGCATCTAGTTCCCATTGGCCCAGCACGAGACCATACCCACGTCTGGATCATCCGCGAGAGCAAAGAGGCTAGGGAAATGAGAAGCAAGATCACCCCCGCCCGTCCAATTATCTCGCCAGAAAGCAAAGCTCTCGCCATTCCTCAGCACCGGCCTAAAGAACTCCTGGAAGTGGCGCGAAACCTTGAGGATACCTCTCCAAAAGAGAGAGCGCCTTACCACCCTCTCTCCCAAAATGGGCGCCGGCACCGCGCCACCAAGCGAGTAAATCTGCCGAATGAGTCTGGTGCAGAGCTCCTCACCTTCACCCAAGATCCTCGCCACCCACTTCAGCAGGAGTGCCTCGTTCAATGCGCCTAGACGGCACACCCCGAGCCCGCCCTCGCACTTCTGCCTCGTGATGTCTTCCCAGTTTACCATATGCATACCAGACTGCCCCTGGCCACGCTTGCTCCAAAGAAATCTCCGTATTAGCCCCTCTAGACTCTTCTTAATTCCAACCGGAAGCAACCTCGTGGAGGAGTAGTAAACATGCATCGCGGATAGCACAACCTTCAGGAGAACCAACCTCCCGCCCTTGGAAAGGATCTTCGCCTTCCAGCCTGCCCTCAACCTTCTCCCGGGACAGATTGAGTAAAGTAACTGATCTGTTCAAGGATAGAGACACCAACATAAATGTAGCAATGCTGATCAATAGGGTTGTAGCACCCGTACCTCTTTTGGGTTTGAGAATAGCCAAGAAAAATACACTTGATAGCACAAGGAAACAATTTATTTGTAGTTTGAAAATTATGAATAAAAGTAGTGCAGTCAAAAAATCTCAATGGGAGCGAAAGGGGGTTTCATCGCGATGTAGGAGAGAAAAGAGTTATCCCCTTGAGGACTGAAGACGAGACTTTATTGATGAGATAAGTGTCAGTAAGAATGACATCCTCCTAGCAGGTCGTAGAAACCTTCATGTGATTAAGCAATGTATGGCACTGTTTAGAAGATGGTTTGACTTTCCTTTCCACTACTCCATTTTGCTGAGAGGTATACGAACATGAAGTTTGATGAAGGATTTTTTTGAGAGGCAAACAAAGACACCAAGTTCGGTTGGATAAACTTAGAGCATTTTCAGTCAGTATCGTCAGAATATGTAGAGAAAGATGTTTTAATAAACTGAAAGATGGACTTGACAATTTTATTAATATTTGACCTTTCTTTTATTAAGTAGACCCAAGAAGATCTGCTACAAAGACAGTAAAATATTGATGACCACAAATAGTACGGACCGGACAAGGTCCTCGAATATCACAATGGGCCAAAGAAAATGGTGAAGATTGGTGTGGCTCTGTTCTAGGAGAAAAATAGGCTTGATGGTGTTTGTCGAACCGACAAGGTTTGCACTCAAACGGCTTCAGGAGGAGAGTAAGGTGAATTTGGGAAAGAACTTTGGCATAAGGGTAACCGAGCTGCAAATGCCATATGAACAGGTGGAGATGGAAATTGCACTATTCGACAGGGATATCAAGGTAGTAAAGGCCATTCTTCTCATATCCCCGACCAAATATGCATCATCTGATGTCCTGAAAATAGCAATACAACAACATAATAGAAGTCGTAAAAAATCACACGATAATTTAGCTCAATACAGAGCCTATGAACAAACAATAAGATCAAAGGAAAATCAGGAGTGCAGTGGACTTTGGTGAGATTGAGCTTGGGGAAAAGCTCCATAGTTCCAACGTTGGTAACATGAGAATGATCATCGTTGGCAACCCGAATTGACTTCACAATGGAACACTAGAGTCAATAATCCATGTCAATGTTGTTGGTAGTAGCAAAGTTTCACCTGAAGTAGTAACTAGGTATGCAGTAGAAGATCTCACTGGGAGTGGCATCAGATCGTTGTAGCATCTGCATCAGGCGTGTGTTATCCGTGGCAGAGAATTGGATTGTCTGTTCACTGGGACTCAGATATGAAGGTGCCTCTGTCACTGGTGAATCATATTCAAATGCAATGTTGGCCTGGGGGGCATGCTAAACTTTGCCTAATACCTCTTAGATGGATGATTGGTCTTCTGGCAGTGAATACATGGCATGCGACCACGACCACAACCACGATCAGAGTCATGGCCTCGGCCTCCTTGGGAGCTAAAGCAGCCTCCTCGTTCAGACGAAGCAATAAATGTAGAGTTCTTCACATACTGTGGAGTCGTGCACAAAGTAGAGGGCTTAATCTGCTGCATACGACCAAAAAATAACCTTAATGAACGAAATAGTGTAATATGTAAGGAACTGTTCCTTCATATTCTAATAGCGAGGATGTAGGCCGGCTAGAAATCTGTAGACCTGCCATTCTGACCTCTCTGTCATCTTTAGTACAATAGACTGATTGAAATATGGCAAGCTCTTCGTATAGGCTTGTGAGGTGGCGATAGTTCTCCACAAGTGAGGACTCTCACTAAGATGCGGATCAGATCCGACATATGGATGTCAGCAAGACGAGACTTGATAATCTACTGAGAGTTCATATGTGCCAGTTCATCTCGCATCTCGTTTATGGTGTCCTTGTATAGGAGGTTTGCCGCAATTTGAGACTCAACACTATTGGTCATCCATGTCATGACTTGATAATTGTCCCCAAGTCAGGACTTGTAGTCCTTGTCCATCTCCTTTAGAGGCTTCTTTGTCAAGATTGATATCTTCCCCTACCACTGATGAACAATTGATATCTTCCTCTACCACTGATGAACACTTTGAAATAAAAAAAGCCTGATATTGTAGCACATAATTCTTTTTGCCCTTGAGTTTGATAGAAGTACCCTGCATCATCACATGTGGGATGTAGAGAACATGGGTTTTGTCTTGGTGTGAGTTGTAGCCATCGTGATCAGATATAGAGAACAAATAGAATGATAATGTGATTAATCACACATTTGAAGTGATATTGCGGTGAGGAGTTTCGGCACCGCTAGAAGATGCCACGGTGGCCGTGTGTGCCATGCAAAGAGCACTACGTACATGCAATACACTGCCTTCCTAGAATCAAAGGATATATTAGCGATGGGCTGCAGCCTGAAACCGAAGGTTGGTCTACAATCGAAGTGCGAATGATGGGATGCAGCATGGAATCGGTCACACAATGGCATGGAACCGAAGGTTAGTGCCTAGGTGGCGATGCCCTAGGTGGTGATAACCTAAGAGACGATGGTTTGGAGCCTACGCGATGGTGGTCCGGATCCGATAGTCGTGTGCGGGACCTCCAACCACGAGGATGAGGCCCACGTGAAGATCGAGGGCTGCAAAATGGGTGTTTTTCGTATGACCAATCTTGTTTGTACTTTGACTGGAGGTGGTGTTTGAAAATTAAGGCACAAGCTCCGACTTAGGATCATTGCTCTGCTACCAGGAGGAGATAAATTGATATTGAATTGAGTATTTTAGTCAAGTGGTATGGGGTTTCTTAAAGAGTAAAACCTGAGATAATTACATAAGTGATCCAAAGGGTTTACAAAACTCAATCAGGAGGAGATAAATTGATAATGAATTGAGTATTTTAGTCAAGTGGTATGGGGTTTCTTAAAGAGTAAAACCTGAGATAATTACATAAGTGATCCAAAGGGTTTACGAAACTCAATAAATAGATAAAGAAATAATAAAATCAAATAATTCTAACAAGGATAATATCTAATTAAATGCATGGTGTATTTTTCTGCTAGTTAACTTGCTTGTCGTGATTCTATGTATGATTCATTCATTCAATGCTTAATATTGTAGTCATACAAGTTTCTTTTTTAGCTGTACTGATACAGTGTTTTTTATAGCAAACAGATGGAATAAGACCTTTTACAATGCCTCTGATGAAGCTTGCTTGCACCGCATTGGAAAGAGTCCCTCTCGTTCGACGGAAAATTATTGACTATTTAGTGGAGAAGTTTCATCAAGATTTGGTTTTTTGTCGTTTTCCTGATGAAAATGATCCTGCAAGTGGAGTCGGGTGAGATTTGTGGTCTTTTTAACAGGACAAGCTAGTAGGTAGAATTCTACAGAAACTTTACGAATCCCTGGACATGTTTAAAATAGAGTTTGTGTTCCATACTGCAAGCGGTTTAGTTTTTATATTAAATGTAACATGATATGAAAATGAGACTGCAAGCACTGTCTTGGTTGTCTGTAAGAGAGTCCATTGTTGTCTGTCTTTCTCAAATGGTAGCATTACATCATGTAGCACTTGATTTGGGTTTTTTCTCTCAACAACAACAACAGCAAAGCCTTTTCCACTTTTAAGTAGGGTCGGCTAAAACCAATTTTTTCTCTCAATAATAAAAACCATTTTTCCCTGATGACGAAGGATGATTGTATTTTCCCTGTCTTGTCACTTACCAATTTGTGGTTCCTGCTAACAAATTGAATGGTTAGTTAGGCAGTGGTTATAACAGCTTGCAATGAAACACTTTGGGACTTAATATGGTTTAAACCATGTGACCGTTATCTTTATCTTATGAAGTTGTAGATAGACTGCATTTACTAGACATGAGGAAACATGCAAGTATCCTTATGCCAAACATTTGCGTATTGATAAGACCATTCACTATTTCTTGAAGTTCGATCTCCCACCCGTATAAACCATATAGCCGAGAGAAACCATGAACCAGAATAGAAGAGTACATCTCTCTTGGCGTATCCAGATAATAGGTAGGAACATAAATTGAAATATTCTGGAGCTACAAAGATAGTTATTGAATTGTTAATGCCACATAAAAACTGTATTAGCAAGGTTTTGAAGTGTTATTTTCTAAAAAGGTAAAACTAGGTTGTTTTCTTTGTAGCCCAAGTTTAGCATCTAGATGTTCGTATTTGGGAAGTCAAATATCATGAAATTATTCAATAATTTCACCTTTCAGGTTATTTAACTTTTAATTTTGAATCTTATAGGACCAGGTCAATAAGAAAAAGCAGAACAAGAAAGGGATAAATAATGTGATGAAAGGGACATCGCATTTGTCTCGTGAATTATGAGGTGGGCATGCCCAAGAAGGAAAGCAATTGTGCATGATGAGGTCGGTCTAGTCAACAAGATGCTACTGACCAAGTGGGTTTTAAAGATCTTGGATTATGTTAGGGGGTTGTACGGAATACTGCTTGAGGCCTACTATGGAAGTTGCCTGGACCTAGAAACCAAAGCCAGACTAACTAGAATGCGGCTGATGCACCTGTTACCAACTGTGCTGTTGCTTGAGAGGAGGCTCGAAGATGAAGAGCATGTTCAATTTTGTTCTTCAGGAAAATAGCCGCTAAATGTGATTTTTCCTAGATTGTATGTATGGACATTGTCTATATTTAGAAATTTGTATTCATTTTTTTGTGTTTTTTATTTCTAGTAATCCTGTCAAGGACACTATTATATTTTCCTCTTTTGTATGATTAGGGTTTCACTCTATATAAGAAACGCTACCTTTCGATAGAATTATCTCATTTTATCTCATTAGTTTTTTCACATGATATCAGAACGACGGTCCTATCAAAATCTGTAGTTGATATCAATGATCCATGCACTTCCAAAATCAAGTAATGTCAAAATTCTAGAACTAATACCTCCAGACCTTATTTAAGTTGATATGAGCTTCCACTACAAGATCTTATTCAAGTTTCAAGATTCTAGACCTTATTATAAAGTTGTTTCCAGATTTCCACCAAATCCTTTGGATCATAGGGTTTTGGTACGTGACCTTTTTTTAATATTCATTCCATTGCTAGTCAAGATGAAGAACTGTGGTGACCTACAGTTCTGCTGAGATCTGCCATGCTTCCATCACATAATTGTGCCTATCACTGCTCGGGTTGCAGCAGCATCTTCTGTTGATGTTGTTCAGCTGCAGTTCTACACCATGAAGTTTTGTTGATGACATCAGTAGCATCTACGTGTATCCTGTAGGGTAGATTGTTGTCATTGATAGCATAGCATCTTGCAATATTATGTGCATAGTAGCGGTGATTATAGAGATCGTGATGGAATTCAACCTAAGGGAGAGATTAATAAGGTGCGTCACCCAAAAGTGGTGAGTTTATGGTAATGAGACCTGCAGATGATGAGGATGATCTAGTGCAAACTCAAAACGATGAAAAGATCGTGATGTCTCAAGGGGGAGATTATTAGAAATAGTAGTCATATTAGGATTGGGAATCCTGAAGGGATGTGACTCCTAATCCCAATAGTAATTGAGTTGTATTCTAATAGAAGCATGAATATAAGGTTTTTAGTAATCAAACTGTAACTGAGGAGTTCATACATAGTTCCTTCGTGATGTATTGGTTGTCAAAGTTATCCAACGTACCTAGACACCTATTGAAGTCGCCTCTTCTTTTACATCAGGTATCAGACATTGATTTGTACTTTAAAGGAAAAAGTCATCATAGACATTGCTTCTCTTGCCGATGTCTTGGGTACTTAGATGTCGAGCTAGATTGGTTAGTTGACTTTAGAGTATCGTGTCATTTCTATGGTCATGATTAACAAACCTTCAAGTTTCCATCTGCTTTGATGGGATAGACAATTAGAAATAATAATGGGCATCACTTTGATTAGGGTGAAATATAGATTTCGCCTCATATTTGGTTTCTTAGTGTGGAGAAAAAGAAAGAATGAAATAGCTTGATTTATTCCGTAGGTCTAGAGGTCCTTATATAGGACAAATCCCTAGAAACTCTGGAGAGTCCAAAGAGGAGAAAATACATAAGTGCCCCTAGTGGGGTTACAATGAATAATTAAGAGCCATAGGATATATTACTAACACTCCCCCTCAAGTTGGAGCATATTTATCAGTCATGCCCAACTTGGAAACAATCCATGAAAGGCGCTTCTTGGGTAAGGCCTTTGTGAATACATCTGCAAGCTTAAGATCTGTGCTGATATGAGGAGTATCAATTCTTCCAATCCTGACAACATTGCAAGCAAAATGGCAGTCAATCTCTATATGCTTGGTTCACTCGCGCATCTCCGCCAAGCGCAGCCGCGTGCCCTGAGCCCTGCACGCATCTGCCAAGCGCAACCGCGTGCTTCTTGCATGCTACTTGCGTGCACCTTCTGCGCATCTTGTATGCATCCGCGTGCATATTAAATGCATCTGCGTGCTCCTACGAGCATCTTCCATGCATTTGCGTGCATCAACGTGCACCGCTACCCTTGGAGACCCTAGCCTATAACAAGAGATGAAGATGGTTGTATGAGTCTACAGATACAACCAATCCTCTATATGTGATTGTGTAGACTTATTCAAAGCAGTCTACTCAGTTTTGTTCCATATATCGACGTTCTTATTACCATGCCAGAAATCAAGGGTGATGTTTTTTCATCATCCGGTGCCTTCAAGGGCCCGGCTCCCATCGTGAAGATGGATGTGACCGAATACGAGTTGTGGTTTATGCAGTTTCGCACCCTGATGCAGTGCCATAATAATGAGCACATTCTAACGGTTCCAGAGCCGGAGGACAAGACTGGGGCTAATGCTTCTTGGAAGCAAGATGATGCCTATGCTCGCATTTGGCTCTTCGGGATGCTCACCACGGAGATTGCTAATGATATTGTCAATCATCCCACCACAAAGGTTATGTGGGACATTCTAGCAGACACATATGGGCAGGTAAAGAATGAAAGCAAAATCCTACAGTTGTATTTTGATATTTTTTTGATCAAGTAGAATGGTCGACCTCTTCATGCACACTTCTCGCATCTTAGAGGCATGTTTGAGTGTCTGCAAAGCTTCATGTCTATTACTACTAGCACTGAGCAGCAACAAACATATATGAATGCTACTATGACATGAGTATTTGTGTCATCTCTTGACTCCGAGTACGATGCAACACATACTCAACTACTTACTGGAGAGACGATACCTCCAATGGAGGAGGTTTACAAGAGGCTGAGCAGAATTACTACTTCATCTATTTCTGTGGCTCTGACTCCTTCTGCCATGGCAGTTTCTCGTGGCATAGGGGGTACTTCATAGTTTCGAGGCCGAGGACCACGTGGTCGAAGAGGAGGACATTAGCGTGGCCCTTGCTCACATTGCCACCGTTCAAGTCATTCTGAGGGGACTTGCTATCAAAGCATGACTATCATGCGTCTGCTCGTGTAGTTGAGCAGACTGAGCCTACTTCTGCTCCTGATCATGATGCACGATTTGATGAAATTGTTTCCAGGCTGAAAAAGATGATGACTACTCCTACCACTCCGACTGCAGGATCTTCGGATGTCGCACACGCTGCCAGAGCCTCTTCGAGTTCGTCAGGTATTGCTTTTGCACTTACGAGTAGTAGCAGTTCAGATTTGTTCGATTGGATCATGGACTCTGGAGCATCTCATCATATGTGTGGAGATCGAGTACAATTTACTTCCTACAGGTCTATTCCTCATGGTAGATCAGTTGTGATTGCTAACGGGATCATCCACCCATTGTTGATCAGGGGGAGATTGTTCTTGCTCCCTCGATGTGTCTACAGAATGTTTTACATGCTCCAGCATTTCAGATGAATCTTTGGTCTATTAGCCATATTATAAAAGATTTACATTGTCGTACCATATTTGGTCCATCCTCTCTTGTGTTTCAGGACATACTCATGGGCAGGGTGATTGAATGTGGCCATGAACAGAGAGGGCTTTACAGACTTGTTCAATCTCCGTGTGCTGGTGCTGCTATTATTCTTTTTGGATCTGTGTCTCCTTTCATGTGGCATCTTCGATTTGGGCACCTTCCTCTGCAGAAGCTGTGCCATGTTCTCCCACAGATCTCTACTTGTACTACCTTGGAGTGTGAGGCGTGTCAGCTTGGGAAGCACCATCATTCCTCTTTTCCGAGTCATCAGAGTCGTCACAGTAGTCATCTGTTTGAGTTACTTCATTTTGATATATGGGATCCTAGTTGTGTTCCGGATCACCAGGGACATCGGTTCTGTATGATTGTTGTGGATGATTTCTCTAGATTATCTTGGATTTTTCTATTAAATAATAAGTTTGAGGCTGGTCCTGTTATTAAATCTTTTCTTATTGAAATCAAGAATAATTTTTTTGCTAATGTGAAATTTATTCGCACTGACAATGCCTTGGAATTCTCTACTTTACATTTGTCTGCCTTTCTCAGGTCCATTGGTGTTGTTCATCATACCTCGCGTGCTTACACTTCCTAGTAGAATGGTGTTGCTGAACGCAAACACCGTCATCTTTTGGATGTCACGAGGACTCTTTTGATTCAAAGTCGAGCTCCTCATTCGTTTTGGGGTGATGCGGTTCTCACTGCCTGTTACTTAGTGAACCACATGACGTCTACTGTCATTGGAGAATAAGTCCCTTTCTTGATCACGTTTCTCGAGAAGGACTTATTCTCCCTTACTCCCAGGGTATTTGGATATGTGGCTTTTGTCCAATTTTACTCCAAGTCGTGACAAGCTCTCTCCTAGAGCTGTCAAATGTGTGTTCGTTGGTTATTCTCGTACCTAAAAAGGGTATAGATGTTTTGATCCTGTTGGGTGAAAGTACTATGTTAGTGTTGATGTCACATTTTTTGAGTCTATTATGTATTTTTCTCCAACATGTGACAGATTGTCGAATGCTAACTCTGGTGAGGATATCTTTGTTCCTTCACCTCCGCCACCATCTCCTCATGTTGAGTCTCAATCACCACCTCCACCGCCTCCACCACCTCCACCTCCATCTACCTTGACACATTTCCTATCTCAGTTTTACATTCGCAGGTCTTCTACTCACCCCTCTGTTCCCGTGCCTTCCCCGTCATCCAGCACGCCCCAAGAATGTGATGAAGACATTGTTTCTACTGATAGCACTTGTTTTATGCTTGATCTACATGATGACACACAGGAGGTGTTGGTACCAGAGAACAGAGAGGCTGATGACCTTGATATACCTATTGCCTTGAGGAAACCGCGTCGCAACTGTGCCACATATCCTTTAGCTGCGCATGTTTCCTTGGACCATCTTTCAGACGAGTACATGAGGTTTATTATGGGCCTCTCATTATTCCGCGCACATATCAGGAGACCATACAAGATAACAGTTGGAGACTTGCCATGGAGGAGGAGATGGTCGCTTTGCAGTCTCGTGGTACATGGAGCGCGGTTTCTACTCCTCCAGGTGCATCGGTTGTGGGATGTAAATGGATCTTTACGGTGAAGCACCGAGCTGATGGTAGTGTGGATCGCTACAAGGCAAGGCTGGTAGCATGTGCATTCACCCAGACATATGGGATGGATTATCAGGATACCTTCTCTCCAGTAGTCAGACACTCGACATTGTGAATTCTCCTATCAGACTCAGTTGATGTTTCACGTGAATGGCCTCTTTACCAGCTTGATGTGAAGAATGCATTTCTATATGACGATTTTCAGGAGGAGGTTTATATGCAGCAACCACCAAGGTTTGCTGCTGAGAGAAGTCTCAGAAGGTGTGTAGGCTCCACAAGGCAATTTACGGCCTGAAGCAGAGTCCGAGAACTTGGTACCAGAAGCTTTCTGCATTGATAGAGCATCGGGGATTTGCTCGATCCACTGTGGATCACTTACTTTTTGTTCAGAGGATACAAAGAGGTACAATTGCTATTCTTGTCTATGTTGGTGATATTATTGTCACTGGTGATGGTGAGCAGGGCATTCAGGCAGCCCAGGAGTTCCTAGGTCAACAGTTTGTGACCAAAGATCTTTGCAATCTCAGATACTTCCTTGGATTAGATTTCGCCAGGAACCAGCGTGGTCTTGTGATGACCCAAAGGAAGTTTGTTACCGATCTTCTATTAGAGACATGTATGACAGGGTGTAAGTCTGCAACTACTCCTATGGATCCAAGTATGAGATTATATGATGAGGATACTGATGAGATAGATAAGAGGAGATACAGGGAGCTAGTTGGGAAACTCCTATATGCTACCATCACCAGGTCAGATATATGCTTTGCTATTAGCAAGGTAAGCCCGTTCATGGAGCAGTCTAAGAAGGTGCATATGGATGTTGTTTATATGATTTTGAGATATCTGAAGTCTTCACTAGGTACTAGTCTTTTATTCACCAGTGGCACGTCTCTTGACGTCACAACATGTGCAGACGCAGATTATGCAGGATGCCCTAGGGACAGGTGATAGGAGAAAGGAATAACTTGCATTAGACGTACCCGAGGGCCCTCTTATATAGGAGAATAGCCCTTGGGTTAATTACATGATAAGTACTCAGAGAAACTGAAATTACATAAAAGAGACATAACGCTAAATTTATCTTAACACTCCCCCTCAAGCTGGAGCATATATATATATATCTATCATGCTCATCTTGGAACAACACTTCTGAAAATGACTTCGAGATAGAGCCTTGGTGAAGATATCTGCCATCTGATCTCCTGTAGACACATGAGAAGTAGATATGAGTCCTTTCTGTATCAAGTCTCGAGTGTAATGGCAGTCAACCTCAACATGCTTTGTACGTTCATGGAATGCAAGATTATTCGCAATGAATAATGCAGCTTGATTATCACATAAGAGTTGCATAGGAAGAGTAACTTCTATGGTAAGATCAGTCAACACTGATCTAACCCACATCATCTCTGCACTCCCTTGGGCCATAGCTCTGTACTCAGATTCTGCACTTGATCTAGCAACCACAGTCTGCTTTTTGCTTTTCCATGTGACCAGTGAGTGCCCAACAAACACTGTAAACCCTGAAGTAGACTTTCTGTCTGTGGGACATCCTGCATAGTCAGCGTCTGCACAAGCTTTTGCCTCCAATGATGCATCCCTACTGAATAAGAGTCCCGAACC
Organism: Ottelia alismoides; assembly: GCA_037367405.1. NCBI lineage: Eukaryota > Viridiplantae > Streptophyta > Magnoliopsida > Alismatales > Hydrocharitaceae > Ottelia > Ottelia alismoides. The sequence goes on from JAZKJV010011319.1 coordinate 128,189, forward strand.
AAGTGAGTTCTTCAGATATCTCAAAATCATATAGATAACATCTATATGCGCCTTTCTGGGCTGCTCCATGAATTGGCTGACCTTGCTTACTGCAAACATAATATCTGTCCTGGTGATGGTAACGTATAAAAGCTTCCCAACTAGTTCTTTGTACCTCCTGCTATCAACTTCTTCAGTATCCTCATCATACAATTTCATACTTGGATTCATAGGAGTCGTAGCAGGCTTGCACCCAGTCATACATGTCTCAGAAAGGAGATCCATGACAAACTTTCTCTGGGTCATCACTAGACCACGATGATTCCTGGAAAACTCCAACCCCAGGAAGTAGCGAAGAGTGCCAAGATCCTTGGTCACAAACTCTTTACCTAGGAACTTCTTGGCTATCTGAATGCCTTGAGCATCATCTCCTGTAACAATAATGTCATCTACATAAACAAGAATGACAACTGTACCTCTCTGTGTCTTCTGAACAAAAAGTGAGTGGTCTGCAGTGGACCTCTTAAACCCCTGTTGCTCAATCAATTCTGACAGCTTTTGGTACCAAGCTCTAGGACTCTGCTTCAGGCCATAGATTGCCTTATGTAGTCTGCACACCTTCTGGGACTCCCCCTCAGCAGTAAACCCAGGTGGCTGCTGCATGTAAACTTCCTCCTGGAGGTCTACATAGAGAAATGCATTCTTCACATCAAGCTGAAATAACGACCAATCACGCGAAATTGCAACTGCTAGTAGAATCCGAAGCGTCGAGTGTCTCGCTACTGGAGAAAACGTGTCATGATAATCCACCCCATATGTCTGGGTAAAGCCACGGGCCACCAACCTTGCCTTGTAGCGATCCACACTCCCATCTGCGTTTTGCTTAATGGAAAATATCCACTTGCAGCTTACAATCGAAGCACCTCGTGGAGCCGACACAATAGTCCATGTCCCTCGTGACGTTAAGGCCGTCATTTCTTCTTCCATGGCCTGACGCCACCTGTTGTCCTGTAAAGTTTCCATATATGTTCGGGGTATAGTAGCCGCAGAAAGTCCTACAACAAACTTCTTGTACTCATCAGAAAGATGATCCAAAGAGACATGTGCAGCAAGTGGGTATGTGGCACATTGACGTCGAGGCTTCCTCAGCGCAATAGGAACATCCAAATCTGCATCCTCTCTGTCCTCAGCAAAATCATCCTGTGTATGATGTAAAACTCCAGTGCCATCAGTAGAGATACTGTTATCATGACATACCTGAGGCATGATGGATGATGTGGACGGCTTATTAGCAGAAGAGCTAGTAGAAGACCTGCGAGTGTAAACAATGGGTAAGAATTTTGGCTCAGGTGGTGGTGGTGGTGGTGGCGGTGTTGGAGATAATTGTTGCTCAGGTTCAGATGCTGGAAGAGATAGAGGTGGAGGAACAATAATATCATCGTCATTATTATTGGATAACATGTCACCTGTAGGAGAGAAGTACATGATAGACTCAAAGAAAGTAACATCAATACTTACATAATATCTCCTACCCACCGGATCATAACATCTATACCCTTTTTGAGTACGAGAGTACCCAACAAAGACACATTTGATAGCTCTTGGTGAGAGCTTATCACGACCAGGGATAGAATTATGCACAAAAGCCACAGACCCAAAGACTCGAGGTGTGAGGGAGAATAGGTCCTTCTCGGGAAACGCAATCAAGAAGGGAACCTTCTCTCCAAGAACAGTAGACGGCATACGATTCACCAAGTAGCACACGTGAGAACAACATCCCCCAAAAAAGAATGAGGGGCACGACTATGGATCAACAATGTTCGTGTGACATCAAGAAGGTGACGGTGTTTGCGTTCCGCCACACCATTTTATTGCGAAGTATAACTGCAAGAAGTTTGGTGAACAATGCCATGTGAACTGAGAAAATTTGACAAATGTAAAGTTGAAAACTCCAAAGCATTATATGTGCGAATTACTTTGACATTGGTAGAGAAGATATTATTAACTTCAAGAATAAATTTTCGAATAATAGCACCAGCTTCAGACTTTTGTTTCAACAAGAACGCCCAAAATAGTCTGGAATAATCATCCACAACAACCATATAATAACGATGTCCCTGAAGATCAGGGACACGACTCGGACCCCAAATATCAAAATGAAACAGCTCAAAAGACCGACTACTATGAGTCTCGAACGACCTGGAAACGAAGACCGATGGTGTTCTCAAGCTGACATGCTTCACAATCCAACACGGTACGGGTAGATATCTGTGGTAAGACATGACACATCTTCTGTAGAGGAAGATGGCCAAATCGTAGATGCCAAAGAAATGGAGAAACGGATCCAGAGGGAATAGTAGCAAGTCCAGCACATGATGATATAGCAAGCTTATACAAGCCTCTCTGCTCACGGCCACTTCCAATCATCCTGCCAGTCAGTATGTCCTGAAACACAAAAATAGAAGAGTCAAAGATGGCACGACAATGTAAATCTTTTGTAAGCTGGCTAATGGACAACATGTTCATCTGAAAGTCAGGTGCATATAAGACATTTCTGAAGACTAAAAGAAGGCATTAGAGTAATCTCCCCCTGACCAACAATGGGTAATCGAACTCCATTGGGAATGACAACAGATCGTCCTGGTGCAAGTACCCTGTAGGTAGTAAACTGCATTCTGTCGCCACACATATGATGGGAGGCTCCGGAATCTATAATCCAATCTGTCAAGTCTGAGCAAGTGGTACTGGTAAGCGCATAATGGGTACCTGATGAGCTAGACGACGCTCTGGCAGGAGCTGCAGCTTCCGTAGAACCTGGAGAGGGAGACGTAGGTGTAGTCATCATCTCACGAAGTCTGGAGACGATGTCATTAAAGCGAGCATCTGGGAGAGGTGCAGCTGCAACCTCAGTCTACTCAGCAACACGTGCAGTGGCTGGATATCCATGCTTGTGAAAGCATGTTTCCTCAGAGTGGCTTGGATGGTGACAGTGAGCACAAGGACCATGATGTCTGCCTCCCCCTCTACCACGAGGTCCACGACCCCGAAAATGTGATGATCCTCCTCTGCAACGAGTAGCAGCCATAGCTGAAGGAGTAGGTTGTGCTGTAGGTGCCGATGCACTAACAATCCTACTCAATCGCTTATACACCTCCTCCATAGGTGGAATAGTCTCGCCAATCAGAAGTTGAGTACGACTGCATCATACTCAGGATCAAGAGAGGACAGAAAAACTCCCGTCATCGTGCCATTTCGATATGCATGTTGTTGTTCCGTACTGGTTGTGATCAGCATGAAGCTATGCAATCTCTCGAACATGCCCCACAGATGAGAGAAATGTGCATGGAGTGGTCTCCTGTTCTGTTTGGTGGAGAAGATGTCGAATTGTAACTGAAGTATTTTGCTCTTATTCTTCGACTGCCCATAAGTAGCTGCCAGTATATCCCACATAGCCTTTGTTGTTGGTTGATTCACTATATCATTAGCAATCTCTGTAGTCAGCGTCCCAGAGAGCCATATACGTGCATAAGCATCTTCTTGCTTCCACGTCGCATTCGCTCCAGTCTTGTCTTCCGGCTCAGAGTCTGACAGGATGTGCTCCTTATTATGGAACTGCATCAGGGTACGAAACTGCATGGACCATAGTTCATAGTTGGTCCCGTCCATCTTCACTATTGGGGCCGGGCCTTTGAAGGCACCCGAAGATGTAAAGACGTCACCCTTGTTCTCTGACATGATTGAAGAAGAGCCACAAACCGACGGCGGTAAACAATATAGTCGGTCTACAGTATCATACGAGGGATAGGTTGTATGTGTAGACTTATACAACCATCCCTAATCCTCGTTAAGCGGCGGAACTAGTCACCCACAGCCACAGGCACAACGGGACAGCCCAGAGGCGGTGGCTGCGATAACTATACCCGTGGGAGGTCGCGGGGACGCTTGGAAGCCGCTGGACACAAGGTCAGGGGATGTCGGTGGCGCTGGACGCCGCAGCACCACGCGAGGGGGCGGCTGGGGCCGCGCGGGAGAGCAACGATACCCCTGGGGCGGTGGGGCCCGATGTGCGAGACCTGGGGCGAGGCCTGAAGGCCCGCTAGGGGCAGGAGTGCGCCGCTGGGGTGTGAGGGCGCCGCTGGGGCGAGGCCCGCTGGGGCGAGGCCCGCTGGGGCGGGGGGGGGGGGGGTGGTGCCGCTAGGGCGCTAGGGGCGAGGCCGGGAGGCCCGCTCAGGTGGCGGGGCCTGTAGCAGGTGACGGCGGCGCCAGGGGGGGCGGGTGGGTGTTCTAGGGTTAGGGTTTTGGGTGGGATACCAGGACCTCGGTCTAGGACCGTTGCTCCGATACCAGAATAGGAGAAAGGAATAACTTGCATTAGACGTACCCGAGGGCCCTCTTATATAGGAGAATAGCCCTTGGGTTAATTACATGATAAGTACTCAGAGAAACTGAAATTACATAAAAGAGACATAACGCTATATTTATCTTAACAACAGGAAGTCCACTTCTGGGGTTGCTATATTTGTTGACAAATCACTTGTGTCACGAAAAATAAGAAGGGATTTTTACACCCATAGCCCTGAGTAATTTCCCAATTACAATCATAGCCCCGCATAATTGTGAATTACACCCAGGACCCTAAATAAATGCGGCGTCTTACACCTATAACCCTCCGTTAGTTTAGTTCATTAACTCAACCAGATGGCTGAGTTAATCTAACCAATCCACGATCTGACAGCTGTGATTAATCAAAACTAAAAAAAATATAGAAAACTCCCCTTCCATCAGCCCCCTCCAACACCACCACATCCTCCATTTCTCCTCCCTCAGCTCCTCTCGTCTATGCCGCCGCCGCTGTCCTCTCTTCAGCTCCCGAGCTTGCAGGAAGAGGTGGAGTGTTCTTGCTAGCAGGGGGCTTTGTTGTAGTTGGGCTGGTAGAGGCTTATTGGAGGGGCGGTGGGGCCTGGTGTGGGTGTTGGGTTTTTCTGTGCGGGCGGCAAGTAGTCGACCAGGGAGGGGTGGGCAGATTGGGGGTGGGGGTGCTTTGCAGGAAGGGGCGGTGATGGTGGGAATGGGTTTGCAGTAGGGTGGAGGGGTCGGAGCTTTTGGCGACCGGGGGTTTTTTGCTGAAGACCGGGGGGGGGGGGATGGGTTTGCGACAGGGTGGTGGGGTCGGAGCTTTGGGCGACCGAGGGGGGGGGGGGAGTTTGCTGAAGACCGGGGGGTGGGAATGGTTGCGACAGGGTGGTTTGGGTGGGGGGCTTTGAGCGACAAGCTGGATTGGGGGGGGGCGACGGTGGGGATAGGTTTGCTGAAGGGAGTCCATGATCAGGGAGGGGGTAGGGGGCTTTCAGCGACCAGCTGCAGCATGGAGGCGAGCAACTGGAAGAAGCGGTAGGGAGGTCGGGGACCATGATGGCGGGGGCGGGTGGGGGGGCACCTTGTAGAGATGCGGTTGGGGGGCGACGGGGGGTCGGGTTCCGGAGGTCAGGGGAGGGAGGGGGTTGCAGAGGTACGGGGGTGTTGACTAAGGCGGTTCCGTACGGGGGGGAGGGGGAGTGTAGAGGTCAACGGTGACGGTGTTGCAGAGGTGCGGGCGGGTGGGGGCGCGGGGGAGGGGGGACCTTGCAGCGACCGACTGTGGGAGGGAGGGGGGGCTTGTAGAGGTCAACGGGGGTGGGGGGCTTGCAGAGGGCGACGAGGGTTGCTTGCAGGGAGGTCGACGGCGACGACGACAGGGAGGGGGTGCGGTTCCAGGCGGGATCTGAGGGGAATGTGTAGGAGTGATGGAGGATGGCAGTATTTGCAAATAAGAATGAGTGTTAGGGGTAACTTTGTCTTTTTTCCAACAAAAACAGTAAAAAATAACAGACGTCTTAACACAGGGTTATATCATGTAAGAGTTAACCATTGCTCGAGGTTTCTCATGTAATTCACAATTATGTAGGGTTATGAATGTTATTACGAAATTACTCAGGGTTATGGGTGTAAAATTCTCAAATAAGAAGCAGACAATGATTGCTAGATCTAGTGCAGAGTCCGAGTACATGGCCATGGCTCAGGGATGCACAGAAATGATGTGGGTCAGGACAGTTCTGACTGATCTTGCTGTTGATGTACCTCTTCCTATGCAGCTTCTATGTGATTATCAGGCAACACTTTTTATTGCAAATAATCCCGCATTCCATAAATGTACAAAGCATATCGAAGTGGATTGCCACTATATCGGAGGCATGACTTAGAAGGGTCTCATATCTACCTCTAATGTTTCCACTGGAGATCAGACTGTTGATATATTCACCAAAGCGCTTACTAGAGGCCCTTTTCGAAGATGATGTTCCAAGCCGAGCATGATAGACATATATGCTCCAGTTTGAGGGGGAGTGTTGAGATTATTAAATAGCTTTGGTGTTATTTTTTCTATTTCATTACTTCATGTACTTTTCTTGCGATTTACCCACGGGCTTTTCTCCTATATAAGAGAGCCCTGGGGTCTTATGAATATCATGCAATTCATTTTCTCCAACATAGTGGAATATGAGTAGTGACAACAATATCAAACTCTTGCAAAAAAGTTAGTAACCATGTGATCTCACAGGTAGCTTGAGGCATCGCCCTGTACTCTGCTTCTGCACTGGATTTGGACACAACAATATGTTTTTTGCTTCTCCAGGTAACAAGATTTCCTCCAACCAACGTATCATATCCTGTGGTAGAGTGCCGATCCTCTAGCGAAATTGCATAATCTGCATCAACATATGCGATAACATCAATGTTCCCATTTGCCCCATAAAAGAGGCCATGCCCTAGTGATTCCTTCAAGTATCGTAGAATCTGAAGAACATCTTGCCAATGACTGTAACAAGGTTTCTCCATGTGTTGGCTAGCTCTACTCACTGCATAAGAAATATGTGGCCTGGTGTCAGTAAGGTAAAAAAGTTTGCCAATTAGGCTTATGTATCGAGTAACATCCTCAAAGACAAGATCAGAGGAAGTGAAGTGTTCCTTTGGATGTGTAGGAATACTAGAGGGCTTGCATCCAAGTAATCCAGCTTTAGTAAGAATGTCCAGACAATATTTCCTCTGCGAGAGATGAAGGCCCTCTATAGTGCTTAGTACTTCTATGCCCAAGAAGTAGCATAGAGGACCAAGGTCTTTGGTGACAAACACTGCCCAAGAAGTAGCATAGAGGACCAAGGTCTTTGGTGACAAACACCTTCTGGAGGAAGGCATTGGTCTCTGTTATCCCATTATTATCACCACCTGTGACAACCATATCATCCACATAGACTGCAAGTATAACAATACCGGTTGTTCGTCTTCTGACAAACACAGAGTAGTCAAATGTTGTTCTATAGAAGCCAAGAGTGCTTATTTCTGCAGTAAGTCTATCGAACCACATCCTTGGGCTCTGCTTCAAACAATATATGACCTTGTGAAGTCGACATACACACTCCCCCTTGACTTCATACCCCGAAGGCTGCATCATGTACACCTCCTCATCAAGGTCACCATATAGGAAGGCATTTTCCACTTCTAACTGAAATATAGCCAAGCCTTTATAGCTGTCACTGAAAGGATAGTCCTTGTTGATTCCATTCATGAAACCGGTGAGAATGTCTCAAAGTAATCCACTCTATATGTTTGTGTAAAGCCTTTGACCACAAGACGAGCTTTCAATCTGTCAATGGACCCGTCGGGTGACTGCTTGGTCGTGAAGACCCACCTGCATGCCACAGGTCTAGTCCCCTTGGGACACTACACTAGATCCCATGTCCTCCTGGAAATAAAAGCATCTATCTCATCATTCATGACCTGTCACCATCCTGAATCATAGAAAGCACTATGATGGTCTTTCGTAATGGAAATAATCATGAGAGCTTCTGCATATCGTCTGTCAGTGCAAGATAAACTAGCAGTAGAAGTGAAGTGAGTCATGAGATGAGAAGTACATTGCCTTTTAGATCTTCATAGAGCAATTGGAAGCTCTTGAGGATCATCGAGACAACCTTGAAGGGACACTTGTAGAAGGGAAATTATCCTGCAACAAAGAAACAAGTAAAGGAACATCTGGTGGTGAAGATACCTGTCTGCGTTTATAGACAATGGGTAGAAGTGGGAGATCCAGAAGAATAGCTGTAACTGAATGATGGAAGAAACTGGTCTGTTCAAAAAAGGTTACATCTACAAAGATATAATGGCGATGTCCAGTTGGATCGTAAAACCTGTAACCTTTTTGAGTGCGGGAGTAACCAAGGAATACACATTTGATTGCACGAGGAGAAAGTTTGTCTGCAGTGTGAAAATTATGAACGAAGGACACACAACCAAATTCACAGGGGAAGAGGAAAGGATGACTCGGTTGGGTAAAGTAGAGATAAGGGAGTGGATCTATTTAGGGTTGGAGATAGAATTCTATTGATAAGATAGACGACGGTCAAAACAACATCACCCCAGTAGGTTTTGGGAACTTTCATCCGATTAAGGAGTGAGCGGGCAATATTTAGAAGATGTCGATGTTTTCTTTCTGCCATCTCATTTTGTTGGGACGTATATGGACATGAAGTTTAATGTATGGTGCCTTGAGAGGCAAAGAAGTTGTATGTTCATGTTGGGTAAATTCCAAGGCATTATAAGAACAGAAAATTTTTATACTAGAAGAGAAAATATTCTTAACATAATGAAAGAAGTTTTGACAATATTTTTAATCTCTGAACGTTCTTTTAAAAGATGGACCTAAAATGATCTACTGTAATCATCAACAAAAACAACAAATACCTATGTCCACTTAAAGTACGGACCGGACAAGGTCCCCAAATATCACAATGGACTAAAGAGAAAGGAACTTCACGACGATGTTCAGTACGAGCATGGAACGACGCTCGATGATGTTTCCCAAATTGACATGCCTCACACTCAAAAGGCGTGAGCATAGAGAGTTCGAGAAACATCAATGAGGGGGCTTTGGCAGTCAGATGACCGAGGCGAAGATGCCATAGAAGAGGATTGACAGAAATGGATGAAGCACCAGCAAAACCAGAGTCAGAGGGGATGTCAAGATAATAAAGATCATTCTTCTCATGTCCCCCACCAAAAATCTGTCTCGTCCAGATGTCCTGAAAATAACAGCAAAACTCATCAAATATAACTCGACAGTTAAGCTCAGTGCACAGCTTGTGAAGAGATAATAAACTAAGAGGAAAGTTAGGAGCGTAGTGAACTTCAGTAAGGTGGAGTTTGGAGGAAAACTCCATAGTGCCTACTACAGTAATAGGTGAATGGGCTCCATTGGCAGCACAAACAGTCTTCACAACGGAAGATGGCCGTGAAGAGGTGAGAAGACTGCCTTCTCCCGTCAGATGAGTTGAGGCACCCGAGTCAATGATCCATGCAGGAGTAGACGTAGAGGCAGAGCTGGCAACTGTACCTGATGTAGTGGCTAGACTAGCAGTTGAAGCAGAAGCAGTAGTGTCACTAGCAGAGTTCTATAGCAGTTCTGGAAGATGAGCATACTCAAATGCAGTAAAAGAAGTCTGACTGTCATTGGAAGGTTGATCATGAGGGGTATCTGGGTATCATAGGAGCTATCATATGAGGCTATCTCATAGGTACTATTGGCATTAGGAGGCATGCCAAACTTTGCCCAATAGCGTTTTGACGGATGATCAGGCATCCACAATGTGTGCATACTGGAATGTGGGTAGTAGTAGGATCGCGTCCATGTCTATGTCATGAGTCACGTCCACGTCCAAACTCACGGCCCCGGCCACGGCTCCGGCCAAAATCATGTCAGTGTCCCCCTTGGTAGTTGGATCTCCCTCTAGTAAAATGGGTTGTAGTTTCAGCGGACAGAAGAGGTGAAGAAGACTCAAGTTCCTGTAGTCGACCAAAGATGGTCTCAAGATTGGGTAGAGCTGCAACAGTCAGAAATTGATCCTTCACCGGCTTGTCTCGTAGATGTAAACCTGATGAGAAATGATATACTTGCCACTCCGCACATTCTCCTATTTGTTTGTCACAACAAGCAGGTTGGAAGATAAGAAACTCCTCAAATAGGCCTGTAAGGAGTCGATAGTACTCGATCAAGGTTGTATCTCCTTGATTTGTAGACCAAATCCGCGTATAGATATCTCATAGCCTGGACTTGGTTGTCTTTTGGGAGTAAGTATTCTCAGGACTCTCACTCATTGCCTTTGTCGTCTCCTTGTAGAGAAGATTCGAAGCTATATTCGGATCAATACTGTTGGTCATCCACGTGATTACTTGGCAGTTATCTACATACCATGTAACATAGTCCTTGACCGTCTCATTGGGCAGATCTTTAATGAGAACATAGTTCTTTTTCTGATCACCGATAAACACCTTGAAAGATTGCGACCATAAAACATAGTTTTTGGAGCCCTTTAGTTTGATAGATGTGCAGTGTACTATTATAAAGGAAGTCAGGTACAAAGGCTTGGGCTCAGTAGAAGTCATGGTGGCCGTACAAGTCAAAAAATGACCCAGAAAGTTCCAATAGTCTTGATCAAGCTAGTATCATGGAGATTCAGTAGTTCATCAATGAAGAGACCTGATGTAAGAGAGAAGGCACATGAGAGATGGGCATCAGAGTAGTGGATGGTGCTGGTGGCCCTTGTTGGAGGCGTTGTCAGCATAGGCAGGGCTAGCTGGAGGCACTGACGGAGGCCCAGAAGGCACTTAGGGTGGCGCTTGTGGGAGAGGCTATGGTGCGTAGGCGACGGTAGGGGCTGGGGGCGCCGGAAGCAGGGGGGGTCTTTGACAGGAGGGTGACCTTGGGCGAGAGGGCAGCTTCGGGCGAGTAGCCTCGGGTGGGAGGGCGGTAGATCGAAGGGTGGCTTCGGGCGGGAGGGCGACATATTGGGCGGGAAGAGGAAGATCGGAGTGCGGGAGGGCGACAGATCGGGCGGGAGGGCTGGAGAGCGGCAGTAGGGCGGGAGGGTGGGGAGATTGGATCTGCAGGGGGGCGGGGGATCTGAGATGGGCTGGAGGGCCTTGAGCGTCGTGTGGCGTTGCTGGGCTGGGGTGGAGCCTGGAGGCTTCGAGCGGCACCGCTGGTTGGGGTGGGGAGGGGGAAATTAGGTCAGAGCTGCGGTTCTAAACCGGTGCTCTGATACCATTTGGAGAAAAAGAAAGAATGAAATAGCTTGATTTATTCCGTAGGTCTAGAGGTCCTTATATAGGACAAAACCCTAGAGAGTTCAAAGTAGGAGAAAATACACAAGTGCCCCTAGTGGGATTACAATGAATAATTAAGAGCCGTAGGATATATTACTAACACTTAGTATAGTATTCTTTTCGCTCGTGATTTTCCTTTGAGGAATTTATCCATCAGCCATATTACAAATTCCTTGAGTTGGGTTATTTTGACACTACACCTATCGTTTTAAGATATTTTAATGGGGCATGTGATCGACTATGGCCGTAAAGAGAAATGTCTATCAAATGATGAAGCCTCCTATGCTAGACATGCTGCTACTTCGTTATTATTTCCAGCTTCTTATGAAACCTACTTTTCAGTCATCTCTCTCTATGTGGAAGCACGAACATGTTCTTCCCTACTTATCTCCATTATTGTGTACGCATTAATTATATGAACATGAGACATATAGTCGTTTCCCTCAAAAAATCAGCTTGAGACATAGAGCCCTAGTTCTTTCACCAGGCATGACATTTTCAGTTTTACGCATCCTTTCGAACTTTTACATCTGGATGTTTAGGTCACCGTCATTTTCTTGATTACGTGGACATCGTTTTTGTTGTCATTGTGGATATTTTTCCCATGTTTTGTGGATGTTGATGCTGGTGAGATAGAACTATGTATATATAAGTTCCTTTTTTATTGGTTGTTTATGAAATCTTCCCATCAAACCCAGTCTCTCTCTCTCTCTCTTTTATATAGTAGGAGCCTAATGTTATAATAAATAAGTTGTTCATTTCTCCCAACATAGTTGTAGAGCAATAGTCCCAGATCAATGGTTTTATACCTCACTCAACCTTTGAAATCCCTCACTGGAATTGTAGTTATTGATGCTGTCATCCCCTCCTTTCTACACCATTACCACCAACTACCCCAGAATTACAGTTGATCCCCCTATCTAGCCTATCAACATGATTCCCAACCCCCTCCATTGCCGATCAATGATGCTGCCATCGAGGATACCCTTGGTCTAGAGGTTAAAGGGATGAGCCATGTCATCCTCCGATCAACCTTGCAATCGTTGATGCGTGAGCATGCACAACCAAGCATCATTGTCGGATTCTTATGACACCTCTTTTCTTGCATTTCGCACCATATGCGTACATCTCATGCCCATTTCCTACGGTACTTATAACACCTATGTCATGGCTACTAATTGAGCTCTTGGAGGTTCTTTTGTTGTGGGAGGACATGGCAGCCAAGCTCATGGTGATGGTTGTGTTAGTTTTTGGCAATGCACCTACTGTCAATGATCAAGTCACATTGAGGATACATGCTACAGGAGGCATGGTTTCCCTAATCTGCTTACAGATTATTGATCATGTTGATTGATTCCTAGAGCCATCTTTCTCTACACTTGGTCCATTTATAGACAACTTCCTTGCGTATTTGAGACATTATTGATCCAGATCACATGCCTAGACACCCACTAGCGACTCTATCACTGCAACAGACCCGTTCGATATAGCGCATTCCTATATTGCTTGTGGTTTTCCTAATACCATAGACTGGCTTGTTGATTTTATATCATCTAAATATTTGTTGAGGTGAGGGTGCATTTCAAGGTCCGCAAGCTTATTGTTCCAGGCAGATTTGTGGTTCTTGCAGATGGTAGATTTCTTCAGAGACATGACATGGGGAGGTTTATTTATCACCCACCTTGGACTTGTTGTAGTATCTGGCCTATCATTGTACACATTTCCTAGGGCAGTGTTAAAACTTGCTTTATGGTTGATTCTCGAGCATATTTATCTCTATTGTGATAACAAAGCTACTTATATTGCCATTAATCCAATATTTTCATGAATACACCAAGGAAATTTATGTTGACTCTCATTTTATCAGAGATGCGGTATATGAGGGGAAGATTATTACCCTTACAATTCTACAAAGTTGCAACTTGCAGATATTTTCACCAAAGCTCTTCCGAAGAAGCACATTTCTCTGTTATCCTCCAAGTTGGGCATGTTCGATAGATATACTTCAACTTAAGGGAGAGTATTCATGTTGTATCCATATTGAGACATTAATTTTGTTCTTTTTTGCCGTTAGTCCCCTTAAGTGGTTTATTGTATTTTTCTTGTTTTGTGTGATTAAGGTTTTAGGATTTCACGCTATATAATAAATCCTACCCCATGAATTCAATATCTCATTCCATCCTATAGTTTCTCTCACATACATTTTCTTGAACAATTTTCCTCATACCTTTTTTACTATAATTAAGGATATCTAAATACTACACTTCATATTTATAAGCTACATTTTTCTACTTGAATCTTGAAATGATTTGAGTTGGCTCTTTTCATGATTTCCTTAACAACTTTTTTTACATCCCATTCTTGTTGGAGTATTTAATGTATGCATCATATGTGAGGGATCCCTCCAGGATCCATTTACCCATCCAACAGGTTTGTCCCACATCATCCAGTGGTGGGACTTGGGGGCTCTGTGAGGCTATATAAGGAGCCCCGGCCCTCCTGTAACAGATGAGGAAGTCAATAGACAAACATGCCCCGTTGAGGGCTTTCCCGTGGTTTCATCCCGCTCTTCACGGAGTAGGGTTCCACGTTTAAAATCCCGCTGTGTTCTTATTTTCTTTATTCTTTTTCCATGTTTATGCTTCCGCTTCCAATTTTCTAACATGGTATCAGAGCGGGTTCGATTCTCGGGGTTTTCATTATATTCTTTATTCATGATTCGAGAATCAATTTGAGAGAAGATTTGATTTATGTTTATCGTTGGAGATTATTTTCATTCATTCTGCGTCAATGAAGAGCGTCAGGTTCTAGGGTTACGAAACCCTAATCAAGAAGCCGCAATCGTCCAGGCCTCTCCTGAGTACACGATCTCCAAGTTCCAGTGTGCAGGGAGGCACATCTTGTTGCCAGACCTTCAAGCGACACCTCCTTTGGGAGGCGAAGTTTTCTTCGCGCGCAGATCCTGCAATAGAAACCCTATCGGGTCCCAAACGATCTCAGGCCCAGGAGCACGAGAATTTCCAGCGCACCTCGTGCGCGCGACATCGCAGGTGGCTGGCGGCACCTCTTCCAGGTCGCACCTCCTATCATCGCGCAGCGACCCCAGACGGAGTTCCAGACGAAGCGGTGGTGCACCAGCCCCACCGTAGCCCCATGCGCGCATCTCCCCAGCCTCCAAGTCCAGGCCCAGGCGGCAGGCAACACCTCCGCGCGGCCTCCCGTCGCCGCTTCCAGCGGTGCATACCTCGCGCAACAGGATCCCAGGCCGCATCGAGAGGCGGCGTCGCGAGCCACGTTCCGCCTCCAGAGCTCGCAGGTCGCATGCTCCAGCATTTTCGAGTCCCATGGCGCAACCCGCGCTCGATCCCCTTCAAGGCGCATGCCCCAGATTCCGGTAGCGCCGATCTTCGAGCCTCCAGGCGGAGGCGCATCCAAGAGCGACCGATCCTCCCTTTAGCGGCGCCGAGTCCCCTTCGCGATGGCGCTCTTCTAGCACTGGCGACATGAAACGAAACCCAACAGGGGTGGCGATGCTTAAAGGAGGGGGAACCCTATTGATGAAATAGGGGGGAGGTGGCCCGATTAAAAAAGGGAAAATAAGAAAGAGGGGTCTGGGAACCCTAAAGTGGGGAGGTGCACTCGATAAAAAATTTGTGTTTTGTTTAAAGCCCCAACAGTGGGATAGAAAAATGGAAGCCTAGAAAAAAACAGAAAAAAAAGGAAACTGATGGGCCCATTGAAAAAAAGGAGGCGCGTACACGGGGAAAAAAAAGCCGTACGCAAGTTAAAAAAATGATGAGTTGCAAAAGACGAAAAAAATGATGAAACGGCTTATGTTCAAAAAAATGACGGCTATTTAAAAAACATTGAAAAAAAAGAAAGCCACGGAAAATTTTGTTTGTGAATGTTTTCCCCCAATTTCCTTTGTCTTCTCCCAACTTGGTCGACGTCTATGTTTTCCGACAAGTATGGGTGAAAGGGGGAGTATATATGTAGAGTCACAGGTCTATTCAGATGCTCCAGATTCACATGCAGATTTCCAGACCAACCAGTTGTTCAGACTCTACAAGTTTGCAGATGAAGATTTTTCCATACGCAATTCCAGACTCGACGTTCAGATTCCGAGTCCCAGTTGATGCGCAGATTCAGACTCGACAGATTGGTCAGAGTCAAGATCGAGGCAATAGACAAACATGCCCCGTTGAAAGCTTCTCCCGTGGTCTCATCCCGCTCCTCACGGAGTAGGGTTCCACGTTAAATCCCGCTGTTTTCTTATTTTCTTTATTCTTTTTCCATGTTTATGCTTCCGCTTCCGATTTTCTAACATTTCTAATTCCAATTGATTACGTTTAAATTCTGGATATATTAGTGTTCTGACTTTACATGATCTAAAACACTAAGTCACTCATTGCCAGGTCACAAATCTTGGTTTATAGGATTAGATCTCGAGATTCATTAATATATTACAGCAAGCACCTAAAATACAATTCTCATTACTGTTTACATGGGGACAGGTTCTGTTTATCCTTAACTATGATCTCAAATACTTTGATCTTTTGAGACTTTGGGTTGGTTTCCACAAAGTGGTTGAGTGGTTGCAGTATGGCTTGTAATATTGTTATTGAAGAACCGACCTCTAGTTGCCATCCTTTGCTTTTCCAGAAAAAAAAACCTGTTTAGTAGTAGAATTTCCTCCATCTAACTTAAGAGAACTGTTTCCTTCTCTTCTAACTTTACAGAAAGACAGGTTGCCAAAATTGACCCCCTGCTGAAGTGGGTAGAGATGGAATTTGGTTTCAAACCAGTCGTTCTTACTAGCCTTTTTGGTGGCAAACAAAGAGGAAGGTCTCTCTAACGCTATTGAAAAGCTCTTAAACAATTGAACAATTTTGAGTTAGCTGCTATTGATTCACTGGCTGCTGCTGCACATTCACTTGTAATACCTCTTGGACTTCTGCGTCACAATTTGCAAATTGAGAACACAATTGAGCTTATTCGAATTGAAGAGGATTTTCAGGTTTTTTACAATTAAATATTGAATAGTCGTTTAATATTGGTTCTTCTAGTTCTTGAAACTGATTCTTCTTCTGTTTTCTAACTGACATTGGCAGATTGATCGCTTTGGGTTAGTTGAGGGTGTCATGATGTTGACATTGCAGACCTTCATATGCAGATCTCCTCCGCTGTTGTTGTATTTTTAGGTCTTTCAGGGGTATAGTAAGCCTTCTTGATCTTAACTTCCATCCTACAATGTCATTTCCATTGAATGCCGCTTCAAATATATGAATCATTAGCAACTTGCGATGAAAATGTGCTCCTTAGTTTTAATCCATTCTTAGCCAGAATCTACTGTGATATTGTGTATTGTAATATTAATGTGGCATCAGTCTTTTCTTAAAGGAAATTACAATGGTATTGATGTTTCTCATTTTCATCTTTCTGCTGTGGAAACGCCACCGATACCTGATATTTAGGATTTGAATGAAATAAAGAAAATCATCTTAATTTTTTATCTTCGATCTTTTTTTGGGAAAGCCTCTTGTATCTTGAAAAAGGTATGCCCCTTAGTGCAGCTTAAACCTATTCATGATGTGTTTGTTTAC